>CM076571.1:900943758-901043716 GCA_034641835.2 Pinus albicaulis | reverse complement strand
TGATAGCAACCTATTTGCTAATGATGTATCTACAGATCAGTTCAGAAGTAGCAGAAGAAAGAAATTCCAGTAAGTGCCAGAGAAATAATAAGCAGGATATATCACAAAGAATACATGGGTTTGTAACATCCAAGTCATGTATGTATGTGGATTAGTACGTCCCAAGTCGCGTATGCCCTTTTGCGCTCCAAAATTACCATACCAAGGGGCATTACCATGATTTTGGCACAGAGTATTGAGCGTTGTATGGTTTATTGGATTCCGTCCAAGAATACCATCGAAATTGGTGTGGTTTTGGCTCATGGTATTGGTAAAAGCTAAATCTATTTAAGGAGAAGAAGATCATAGTGCAAGGTGTGCATGAGTGAGGGTTGTTGATGAATAAAAACCTCTAAGGAATATCTGCATGGATGAACTCTGTTCTTAACTGATAGATCTGAATCTATGATGCACCCATGGATCTGAGGATGATTCAATATCTCTAGATCTCATGATGATGAATCTCTAAGATGATCTATAGAATAAGAAATGGTGAAGATCTAGCGCAAATTCCGCTGAAGATAATGAAGAAATATGGGTAAGTTTATAGATCTGATCTGTTCTGCAAAGTTTTCCATTTATAGATCTATACGCTAGTTTGTCTCGTCAAAAGCACGTGTATATGTAGGTTCTCTTAATAAAAAGTGTGTATAGGGTTTTCTGAAGAATAAAATACAAAGAAGTATACGCGGGATGGTGTGCAGGAAAGTGCGTATGTACGCGGCTTCAGTAAAGCAAAGTAGCGTATGCTATTTGAATTAATGAAAGATCAGGGTTGAGTGTGTATATGCATATCTATTCTGAAGTCTGGGTTAGTTCTGATATTCTGGTTATAGTGGTCTCACTATTCTATTTGAAGTATTTGGCAAAGTATGTTTGTTGATGTTATGTAAAGGGTTGTGTTGAAGCTGTTTGATCCAGGATGAAAATTGATGAAACGTGGTCTATAGTGGGTCTGAATGTTGAAGCCTTCAGTATGGAAGTAGAAGCTTTCAGCCAATAGAAGCTGGTGTTGAATTCAGGGGGTCGAAGCTCCCTTCCAAGAGAGGCTGGTAAACGAGTTCAGGGGGTTGGAGCTCCCTTCCAGTTGCAGCTGCAAAGCGAGAGAAGGTTGCAACCTTCTGTAGGTAGAAGCCTGCGTACTGGTATGAGTCTGCATCAGTACTATGTTGTAAAAGGTTTTCTATATAATAAAGATTGAAGACAACGATGACAGTAGTGGTGGTTTTCTCCCGAATTGGGTTTCCACCTTAAATATTGGTGTTCATGTGTGTGATGCTTTATTCTGTCGATTATTGTTCATAACTTCTAACCTGATACATAACTGATAAATCTATTTATAAGACTGCTTCTGAGAATTTCTCTAAATCTGGAAAGTTAAATTAGTATACGCTAGTTTCCTTCCGCATTTCCGCGTGCATACACTAGTTCCGTTCAGAAAAACCGCGTATGGAAATATGCTTAAAGAAAGAGTTGAATTTATGTTATAAGCTCTAATCAAGGTATTTTCCTCCGATGTTTTCCCAACAATTGGAATCAGAGCAGGTCCTTCTGAAAAAGCTTAGCTGCTAGAAGGAAGATCAAGGAAGATGAGCAATCAAGATGGAACAACATCTATCAGGCCTCCGCTCTTTAATAGAAACAATTTAATCTTCTGGAAAACCAGGATGAGATCCTATCTTCAGTCTCTAGGAGCAGATGTATGGGCTATTTTTGAAGGAGGATATCAATATCTAGCCGCAGTACCAACAGATGCAACGAAAAGGAAGAATTATGAAACAAATGCAAAGATGGTCAATGCTCTATTGGGAAGTCTAACTGAATCAGAATTTTTCAAATTCATGCAGCTGAATACAGCAAAGGCAATATGGGACAAAATAATTCTAAGTTATGAAGGTGATGCAAAGGTAAAAAGTGCTAAACTCCAAACTCTCAGAATTCAATATGAGAATCTAAAAAATGGATAATGAGGAGAGCATTTCCAATTTCTTTTTACGTCTTGATGATATTGTAAATCATATGAGAAATTTGGGAGAAACAATAACCGAATCTACTTTGGTTGAGAAAATCTTAAGATCACTAACGGCAAAATTTGAGTCAAAAGTTTCTGCTCTTGAATAAAAGAAGGATCTTCAAAATCTTACTATGGTGCAACTTCATGGCATACTAATTGGATATGAAATGAGAAGAGGAGGACCATCTGAAGTCAAAGAGGTAGTATTTAGAGCTTCTACAAAAGGGAAAGAAGTACAAGGAACAGAAGGATCAGGATATATCTCAGAAGAAGATGAGGTAAATTTTGTAAAGAAACTTCAACTTGGCACAGGACGGTTAAGAGGTAAGCTTCCTTTCAAATGTTTTGATTGTGGAAGAGTTGGTCATTATGCTGCTAAGTGTCCTCATAAAGAAACACATGAAAAAGGGAAGGTAGTAGCAAGAAGGAATAAGAATCGGTTTAGCACCAGAAAAAGTTACTATACTAATGAAGACAATGATGTGTTATCTGATAGTGAGGAATAATGTGAACAAGATCTTAGACTTCTCATGGCATTTGAAAAAGAATCTAGAGAAGAAAAGGATACTTTTATGGATGCTCTAGAGGAAAATGATTTTTTGATGAAAACAATCAACTAAAAATATGCTTAGAAGAAAGTAAAATAACCATAGAAACTCTGAAAAATCAGCTTGAAGAAAAGGTGAAACACAATGAAAAATTAGAATGTGAAGTAGTAAGTCTAAGAAAATAACTTGAGAAACTAAAGACACTGAATCTTAGATTTTCTAAAGGATCTGAAACCTTAGATGAGATTATCAAGGTACAACATTCTCCTCTTATAAATATAGGTCTTGGATATATCGGAGAATCTTCTCAGGCTTCAGAACCAAAATATCTAAAAGCAGCTACAACTGGAATACAACATTCTGCCACTCAGGAAGGGAATAAAGAATATTTATAGGTAAAGCATGATCATCTCAATTCAAAGAACACTAATAGGAATACCCTTCAAATAAACACCAACCAACAGGGAAATTCAAATAAAAGATTTCATGATCGTAGAAATTTCTACTTCAGTGGACAATGTTTCTCATGTCACAAATTTGGTCATAAAGTTGTTCAATGTGTTGCTTATAAAACCATCATGACAAGAGAATCAAGAAAGAAAAGGATTGATATTGGAACGAAGAAGAATACCTATAACAACTTTTCTCCTCTTCAAAATGAAGTTGAATGTGCTTATTGCAATAACTTTGGCCATGAATAATCTGAATGCAGGAGCAAAGTCCAGCCAAAAGAACATTTTCCTTCAAGCTCCAAAGTGTAGAAAAAGAAGGAATTATAGGTTGAAAATTGTGGCATAGCTTTATTTGCAGAAGGTGAAGAAAATCAATGGTACATTGATAGTGGATGCTCTAAACACATGACAGGTGACAAAAAAAAACTTCTTGCATATAGTTCTCTAGAAAAGGAAAAGAATGTTACATTTGGAAATGATACTCCTGTTGTCATTAAGGGAAAAGGGTCTTTTTTTCTAAAAGAAAAAGTGAAAGCCAATTATCTCATGTATGTGGATGGATTAAAGCATAACCTGTTGAGTGTAAGTCAAATGTGTGATCAAGGAACTGAAGTTGTCTTTAGTTCAAAAGAATGTGTGGTACGTGATCTCGATATAGGTAAAACAATTATAAAAGGAAATAGAACTCCAAGCAACCTGTATGTATTGAAGAACTGCAAAGAACAATGTTATTTGAGTAAATCTTTAGAAGACTGGCTATGGCATAGAAGGTTGGGGCATCTCATCTTCTCTCAAATCATCAAATCAAGCAGACTCAAAGCTGTTCGTGATCTTCCCAATATTACTCTACCTGAAAGTATCATATGAAAATCTTGCCAATTCGGTAAGAAAACTAGAGTACAATCTAATTCCAAGGAAGGATCGTGAAGTAAGCCTCTTGAACTCATTCATACTGACATATGTGGACCTGTGAGGAAAAAGTCACGACGTGGTGAAAAATACTATATCTTATTTATTGATGATTTCTCTAGAATGTGTTGGATTGGGTTGATTAAACACAAAGATGAAGCATTTGAGAAATTTCAGATCTTCAAAGCTCTAGTTGAAAATGAATTAGATCTAAAAATCAAGTGTCTTAGATCTGATCGAGGAGGAGAATATACATCAGATGAATTCCTTGAATTTTGTAAACAACATGGCATAAAAGACAGTTTTCTGTAGATGGCACTCCACAACAAAATGGCGTAGCAAAAAGAATGAATAGAATAGTTCAACAAATGGCTAGAGCTATGCTTGATGATTCCAGAACACCTGACAATTTTTGGGGAGAAGCAGCACATACAGTGGTAAATATTCTTAACAAGGCACATGTTCGTGTAAATAGTGATAAAACGCCATATGGACTCTGGTATGGTAATCCTCCCACTGTGAAGCATTTTAGATTTTTTGGAAGCAAGTGCTTTATCAAAAATAATGATGAAAAACTTGGAAAATTTGAACCTAGAGCAGATGAAGGAATACTTCTTGGTTACTCCTCTAGGAGTAGAGCATATAAATGTTACAATAAAAGACTTCAGAAGACTGTTGAATGTATTGATGTTGTTATTGATGAGTCTCCTGCAGCTCCAAAAGAAGAAAAACAAACAACAGATGAAGACGATGATGACGTATATCCTTCTACATCAAATAGGAATGATATAGACAGTGGACCCAATGAATAACCCAAAGATGATTTATATGAAAAAGCTCCATCCAGATATGTTCAAAAGAACCATCCATAATCTCAAATTTTGGTAGACAAGGGATCAGGTGTACAAACAAGAAGAACTCTTGCGGGATCTTCTAGCTATCTCACATTTCTATCCACTATTGAACCACACAATGTCAATCAAGCTAGCAAAGATGAATGTTGGATTCAAGCCATGAATGAAGATCTTGATCAAATTGAAAAGAATCACACTTGGGAATTAGTACCAAGACCTCATGATAAAAATGTCATTGGAACTAAATGGATATTCAAAAACAAGTTAAATGAGAATGGGGATGTTATAAGAAATAAAGTTAGACTTGTTTGCAAGGGGTATGCTCAACAAGAAGGTATGGACTTTGAAGAAACTTTTGCTCCTGTAGCTAGACTTGAAGCCATAAGAATGTTTCTTGCTTTTTCAAGCTTCCAACAAATCAAAGTTTATGAAATGGATGTTAAATCTGCTTTTCTTAATGGTGATGTAGAAGAAGAAGTTTATATAGAACAACCAGAAGGATTCATTTTGGGAAATGATGCAAATCTTGTTTCTAGACTTAAAAAGTCTCTATATGGTCTCAAACAAGCTCCAAGGGCATGGTATTATTGTCTTGAAAAATATCTTCATCAACAAGGATTCTCAAAGGGGTCTGCTGATAGCAACTTATACACAAAAACTGAAAATGATAAACTATTGATTGTAGCTGTATATGTTGATGATATCATTTTTGGAAGTAATGAAGAGTCTATGAGTTAGAAATTTTCTTCTGTTATGCAACAAGAATTTGAAATGTCTTTACTTGGGGAACTAACATTCTTTCTTGGCTTGCAAGTGTAACAAGCGACAAATGGAATATTCCTATCACAAGCAAAATATCTTAAGCAAATTCTGAAGAAGTATGGCATGGAAGATTGAAAACATGTAAGTACACCAATGGTAACCGGATGTAATCTCAGTTCTAATGATGACTCCCCCATGGTGAATCAACTAGAATACAGATCTATGATAGGAAGTCTACTGTATCTCACTGGGACAAGACCAAACATTGTGCATGCAGTTGGGATTGTTGGACGATTCCAAGCTAATCCAAAACAGTCTCACCTCCAGGCTATCAAAATAATATTCAAATATCTAAAAGGAACTCAAGACTTTGGACTATGGTATCCAAAGAATGCTGATCTTACTCTTCATGATTACACTGATGCAGATTGGGCTGGAAATGTTGATGATCGGAAAAGCACTAGTGGTGGTGCATTCTATATGGGGCCCCAGCTAGTATCTTGGTTCAGCAAGAAGCAAAGCTCTGTTGCCTTATCTACAGCAGAAGTAGAATATGTGGCTGTCGTATCATGTTGCACTCAACTTCTTTGGATGATGTAAACTTTACAAGACATTCAAATCAAATGCTCACCTCCTATCTCTGTTATGTATGATAATACAAGTGCCATCAGTATCTCAAAGAATCCTGTTATGCATTCCAAGACCAAGCACATTCCCATCAAGTATCACTTCTTACGTGAACAAGTTCTTGAACAAAAGGTGAAATTGGAGTAGGTTCCTTCCCAAGAACAAGTTGCTAATATATTTACCAAACCTTTACACAAGGAAGCATTCGAATATCTCAGACAGAAGCTTGGAGTAGTCTCTGCCATGCAGAGGATCGGATATTCTTAAATTCAGAAGATTAAATTGGATACGCGGATTTCATGAAGGACAATTGCATATATACGCGAGTTTATACAAAAAAAACCGCGTATGGGTATTTGTTGACAAAATTCTGGTTCAACATTCTTCAGCACAGCTACAGTGCTGTTTGGTATTTCTGGTGTTGTTCCAGTTCTCATAATTATGTTTCATTCTCTGATGTTTCTTGATAAAGATGCCTTGATGATTTGCTGTTGAAAGTGTTCAGGATGCACAGGCTAAGGGGGAGCATTGGTCTTGTGGAAAGGATGCATTGTTTGCATTCTCATTATTTTTTGCGATCTGATCTCATGTTTGAGATTCTTTGGTCTTCATTGTATAAGTCATTTCTGTAATTTGATGAAAAGGTCATGTTAAGACCTATGATGTAAAATTGTAATATTCAATCATGTAAGGACTTCTTCATTTCTTGTAAACCCACTTGGTTGGGTACTTGAGTCACATATGTAAATTTCGTTGGTTGGATCATTGATGTAAGTATGAGTCCTTGGTGATAGGAAAGGTCAGAGAGTCATGTAATTCATTGAAAAATATGTTTGAAGATTCAAAGATGAACTTAGGGGGAGCCCAAACTTCAAGTACATCGAGCTCAGAGCTCTTCTTTTCACAAGAGAAGAAAACCTTGTTTTGGTTTTGACCGCCCTTTTCCCTTGATGTCAAAGGGGGAGAGTATCATGGTGTTTGAATAATAGTTATAATCATTGTATCTATTTGCTGTGGCGATCAAACACCATAATGGTTGCCATCAAGTCCAAAGGGGGAGATTGTTGGAAATATGATGCAATGTGTTGTCCTTGATGGCAACCTACTTGATGAAGTTGTTCTTGATGAAAACTGACTTGATGAGTTTTCTTTGATAGAAACCTATTTGCTAATGATGTAACTATAGATCAGTTCAGAATTAGCAGAAGAAAGAAATTCCAGTAAGTACCAGAGAAATAATAAATAGGATATATCACAAAGCATACGCGGGTTTGTAACAGCCAAGTCGCGTATGTACGTGGATTAGTACGTCCCAAGTCGCGTATGCCCTTTTGCGCTCCAAAATTAAAATACCAAGGGGCATTACCATGGTTTTGGCACACAGTATTGAGCACTGTATGGTCTATTTGATTCCGTCCAAGAATACCATCGGAAGTGGTGTGGTTTTGGCTCATGGTGTTGGTAAAAGCTAAATCTATTTAAGGAGAAGAATATCATAGTGCAATGTGTGCATGAGTAAGGGTTGTTGATGAATAAATATCTCTAAGGAATATCTGCATCGATGAACTCTGTTCTTAACTGATAGATCCTCGAATATATGATGCCGCAAACTGCACAGATCTGAGACATTCAAGATCTCAGATCTGATGATGATGAATCTCAAGATGATCTTAGAAGAAGAAATGGTGAAGATCCTGCACAAAGTCCAAGATAACAAATAACCAAGAAGTTTTATTTCCATTCATTCTCAAGAAAGTTTTCCATTTAAAGATCTATATGCTAGTTTATCCTATCAAAGCGCGTGTATACGCGGGTTCTCCTACTAAAAAGTGCGTATAGTTTTAATAATAAAATATGCAGAATATGATGCGAAATGGTGTGTGAGCACGTATACGCGACTTAGTAAAGCAAAGTAGAATATGCTATTTGAATCTAATGAAAGATCGGGGGTTTTGGTGGGGATTCCAGACATTCATTCTGAAGTCTGGGTTAGTTCTGATATTCTGGTTACAGTGGTCTCACTGTTCTGTTTGAAGTATTGGGAAAAGTATGTTTGTTGATGTTATGTAAAGGGTTGTGTTGAAGCTGTTTGATCCAGTATGAAAATTGATGAAACATG
This sequence comes from Pinus albicaulis, assembly GCA_034641835.2. Lineage (NCBI taxonomy): Eukaryota > Viridiplantae > Streptophyta > Pinopsida > Pinales > Pinaceae > Pinus > Pinus albicaulis. The sequence continues at coordinate 901,035,392 of CM076571.1, read as the reverse complement.
GTCTATAGTGGGTCTGAAGGTTGAAGCCTTCATTATGGAAGTATAATATTTCAGCCAGTAGAAGCTGGTGTTAAATTCATGGGGTCAAAGCTCCCTTCTAGGAGAAGTTGGTAAATGCGTTTAGGGGGTTGGAGCTCCCTTCTAGTTGCAACTGGAAAACGAGAGAAGGTTGCAACCTTCTGTAGGTAGAAGCCTACATACTGGTATGAGTCTGCATCAGTACTATGTTGTAAAATGTTTTCTATATAATAAAGATTGAAGACAGTGATGACAGTAGTGGTGGTTTTCTCCCGAATTGGGTTTCCACCTTAAATATTGGTGTTCATGTGTGTGATTCTTTATTCTGTCGATTACTGTTCATAACTTCTAACCTAATACATAACTGATAAATCTGTTTATAAGACCGATTCTGAGAATTTCTCTAAATCTGGAAAGTTACATTAGTATATGCTAGTTTCCTTCTACATTTCCATGTGCATACGCTAATTCCGTTCATAAAAACTGTGTATGGAAATATTCTTAAAGAAATATTTGAATTTATGTTATGTTTCCCTAAGATTTTATCAACCTCCTTCTCTCTCAGTATTCTTCCCAACAGAGGACCAGTAGTTGAAGGAGCATGTGGTACCAGTGATGGTTTGAATAATGGATTACAACTAGTAGCTGGTGATGGTAATGAAGAAAATAAAAATGTAGAAAAAGGCACTAGTATAACCATGTTCTACCCACACAAACTAGAGACGGTGCAACACAATGATGAAAATATACATAAATTTAATTAAAGAAAAAATTGATCTGGAATAGTGGCTATGTTAGAAATGTTGTTGACTTGACTCTCAACCTAGAAAAAACCACAAAAAATACTCCTTCCTAGAAATCCCCATCATGTGGGAATTAATGGAGTTATGTAAGGAGAAGGCCATGATTGGGGTCACATTTATTACAATGGGAATGCACACTAGGAAGTTAAGTCATCAATGTTTCCCCTATTTTTAATTTTATTTTTCACATGATTTACACAAACTAAGTTGAGTTAGAGAAAATAATCCAATGATTCGATATATCACCATCTAAAATTTCAAATATAATTTCCCCTATTTGGTACAATTTTCACCATGGAATCCTCATTAGTCCTAAATGAATCAAAAAACCAATGGTGTTGGTCGTGTGCCACATTCATAATTTTCTTCAAATCGAAAATTCACTTTTAGAAGTCAAAGTATTAGTTAATTATATTTAATTCTAGAGGGAGCCATATGGAAGGAATATGTTGAGCTTGATTAAGAAAGTCAAGTACAATGATTTTATTAATGTTTCATGTCAATAAGTTCAGAGAATTTTCAGAAACAATATACCTAGACGAGTTTATGTTGTGCTTCTTCGCTCCAAAAATAGAAGAAAAGAATATCAACGCCTTAGAAATAAGCCACTTCGAGGGGACAACCTCCAATACATTACATAAATGAACAATTCTTGGATGATACAACTTACAAAACCTCCTTTCTATATATAGGAGTCCATGGGGCCATAATGTAATCCTAGTGGGGCCACAATGTAATCCTAGCAAACCTAACAATAATAATTTAAGGGCACAATAATAACAATATGGGGGTTACAAGGGTACAATAATAACAATAAGGGGGTTACACTAACAACAATAAGGGACTATACTAGTAATATATGGACCTAACATGCCCCTCTCCTTCAAAAAAGTGTTGTCCTCAACGCTTGAGTAGCTCTGGGTGCTTCTGTATAAAATTCTCATCCTCCCATGTAGAATCTTAAGTGGGTAAGTTCTTCCACTTGATGAGATACTCTGAAATTGATCGATTCCGTAGCTGTCGAGTTCTTGTTTCCGTGACTGCTTCAGGTTCCAATATGATTTTTCCTTCCTCATCAAGTTCTGGAAATATTGTTTGAGCTGGAATATTTTCACCTATAACCTTCTTTAAGCATGAAACATGGAAAACTGGATGCACTCGTGAAGAAGCAGGAAGCTCCAATTTGTATGCCATAGTACCAATATTTTGCGACACCTTGTAAGGACCATAGTACTTTGGCGATAATTTATTATCCTTCTTAGTTTGCTTGAGGGACATTTTTTTGTATGGTTGTAGCCGTCAAAATATCCAATCTCCTACATCAAAACTTCTCTCGCTGCGATGTTGATCTGCCTGTTGTTTCATTTGATTTTATGCCAAATTCAGGTTATCCTTTAAGAGTTCGAGAACTTCTTGTTGATGCTCGATGTGATCTTCCACTGCTTGAACCTTCAAATTTTCCCTTAAAGATGATGTGATGGATGGTGGATGATATCCATAAAGTGCCATAAATGGGGTCATTTTTGCTGCAGTATGGAAGGAAGTGTTATACTACCATTCAGCGAGAGGTAACCACTTGACCCATTGTGTTTGTTTATCAGATACAAAACAACGAAGATATCCTTCCAAACATTTATTTACTATCTCAGTTTGACCATCGGATTGAGGATGATAAGATGAGCTATGAGCTAATTGAGTACCCAAACAAAAAAATAACTCCGTCCAAAAATTTCCAGTAAAAATGGGATCTCTGTCGCTCACAATAACCCTTGGGTTTCCATGTAGCTTTTGAATTGTGTCCATAAATGTTGTAGCAACTGTACTTGCTTTAAATGGATGAGATAATGCACAAAAGTGTGCATACTTGGTAAGTCTATCAACTACCACCATGATGACACTCTTTCCTTCGGACTTAGGTAAACCTGTGATAAAATCCATTGAAATCTCCTCCCAACGTTGACTTGGAATGGATAAGGTTGTAGAAGTCCCGGGGTCTTAATTGTCTCAACTTTATTCTGCTGGCAAACCAAACATTCCGTCACAAACTTTTGAATATCAGATTTAAGGCCATCCCAAAAAAATTCTTTCTTCACCCTGTGGTAAGTTTTTAAAAATCCTGAGTGTCCTTCTAAAGGAGAAGTGTGCAATTCCAGAAGAATCTTTTGTTTTAGTTGGGAATTCTTACAAAGATATAAGCGATCTTTGTACCATAAGGAATCATTTTTCCAACTAAATGTATCGGATGTACTAGGATCTTGCTGCAACTTTTGAATGAGTGTCCATACATCTTTGTCCTTCTTCCATTCATCTCTTGCTTCGGTTATCTAATCTGGTTGGATAATAGAAATGGCACAAAGCAATGCTTCCACCTCTTCATTCTTTCTTGAGAGTGCATCTGCAACAACATTAAGCTTTCCTTTTTTTTAGATTATTTCAAAGTCATAACCCAACATCTTTGTGACCCATTTTTGCTGCTCTTCTGAAGATAGTATTTGTTCCAAAAGTGTTTAAGACTATCATGATCAGTTTTTACCTTGAAGTGTCTTCCCATTAGGTAAGTTCGCCATTTCTTTAGTGCATGCAGTATTGCTAACATTTCCTTCTCATAAATAGGTTTTTGTAAGTACTTTCCTTTGATTGGACGACTTTCAAAAGCAATGGGTCTTCCTTCCTGCATTAAAACTGCACCAATTCCATTTCCTGAGGCATCACATTCCACAATAAAGGTTTTTGTGAAGTCTGGTGTAGCTAAGACCGGTGCTAGGCACATTGCCTCTTTAAGACGTTCAAAGGCCTTAGTTGCTTCAGGAATCCATGAAAATGCATCTTTCTTCAATAATGTTGTTAGAGGTGCTGCTATTCTCCCATAATTCTTAACAAACTTGCGATAATACCCTGTTAACCCGAGAAATCCTCGCAACTGCTTTATGGTGGTGGGGACTTTCCATTCCTTAATGGCTTTAATTTTGTTAGGGTCTACTTTAACACCCTCGTGAGATACAATATGACCCAGATATTCCACCTCTTGTACTCCAAAGAAAAAATTGGATTTTTTTGCATATAATTGTTTCTCCTGCAATAGTTTGAGCACCCTGTCAACATGTTCAACATGATCCTTCCAAGACCTGCTGTAGATTAGTATATCATCAAAAAATACTAGCACAAATTTTCTAAGGAAGGGTTTGAAAATGGAATTCATCAACCCTTGAAATGTAGAAGGTGCATTGGTAAGGCCAAAGGCATGACCAAAAATTCATAATGACCCTCATGAGTTCGAAATGTTGTTTTCGGAATATTTTTAGTCTTCATTCTAATTTGATGATATCCTGAATGAAGATCCAACTTGGTAAAATAAATTTCTCCATGTAATTCATCCAATAATTCATCAATCATAGGAATGGTAAATTTATCTTTAATGGTGAGCTTATTGAGCTCCCTATAATCCGGACACGTGTGCCATGATCCATCCTTCTTGTGTACCAATACTATAGGAGAAGAGAAATAACTTTGACTAGGTTGAATTATACTTGCTTCTAACATTTCTGCAATCATACGTTCAATTTTGCTCTTTTGGACATAAGGATATCTATAAGGCCTGATGTTTGGAGGAACACTTCCTGGAATCAAATGAATAGCATGATCATGATCATGAATAGGTGGGAGTCCTTTGGGAGTTTCAAATACCTTGGAATGATTGTCCAATACTTGTTGGAGATTTGTAGAAATAGATGATTTTGATGTTGGAACTTCTAGTAAGCATAATTGTGCAATTATGCCTCGTTTTTCTTTCTTTAGAATCCTTTTCATGAAATTAGAGATTATTATCTTTCCTAGCTTCCCTACAATACCTCGTAATTTGACTTCCTTTCCATCTAAAAATAATTTCAAGAAAAGTTATTGAAAATTAAAAGCTACCGTCCCCAAAGATTGTAACCGTTGTACTCCTAGTACAACATCAACACCTACCATAGGAATGGAAAGCATTGGACTATTCAATACATATACCTCCATGGTTAGCTTGATATTATGGCATTTTATAGAGAAATTTATAGTTCCTCCATTTGCAACCATCACTTGACATTCTGGTGCTAGGTATAAGAAACAATTTAATTCCTTGGCTACCTTACAATGAATAAAATTATGAGTGCTACCTGAATCAATCAACACTATTACCTTTTTCTTCTTGATATGTCCTTCTATCTTGAGAGTTTGAGGAGTGGTGATTCATGCCAGTTCATTACACGATATTCTCAGAATCATTTCTTCCTCTTCTACGACTGGTTCCTAGTGTATATCTTCTTCTTCTTCATTTTATTCTTCCTCTTCACAATCTATGTAAAATAATTTCTTCTTGGCACACTAATGACCTTTAGCGTATTTTCTATCACAACTGTAGCAAAGCCCTTTTTCTCTTTTTTTTTTCCAATTTTTGTGGTGTCAACCTTGTAGGTTGTGGAAATATAGGTGTAGCAACACTTCCTTCTTTATAGAAGTGAGTGGTAGGCTTCCTTGTCGCCATAATTTTACATTCATTTTTTCTTGCCAACTTGAATGCCTTCTCCAATGAATTAGGTTCCAAAACATGAACTTGATGTTGGATGTTATCGTTTAAAGTTCCTATGAAGAGATCAATCCTGTGTTCCTCTAGAATATCTGTTACCCTTATATTCAATTTTTGGAAGTCCTCAATGTGCTCCCCCACTAAGCACTTTTGTTTGAGATTTATCAATTGGCTGAAGAAGGTGTTTTTCTTTGTATCCTCATAATGTGCTATCATTTCCTCCATAAAAATTGACCAAGTGACAACTTTTTTACGGGAGCAAAGCCATTGATACCATACAAATGTATTTTGTTCTAAATGTAAAGTTGCAATGCATACCTTTTGTGTGTTTTGCACATTATGGAGATCAAAATATTGCTCCATGTGTAGTATCCATGTTACAGGATCCTTTCCATCAAACTTCTTGATATCCATTTTTGAAATATGGTGGTTCTTCCCACCAACATTAGAGTTTATGAAATCACGATTAACATTTATTTTTTTCTCATCATGAGTTTCCTCTACTAGATTTTCACCATTGGGAAACATTTATTTTATCAACTTTGTCAAACCTTCCATGTCTACTTTTAGATCATTCTTCATGTTTTCCATTTTATCTTCCATGTCATCCATCTTAGATTCCATGCTAGCTTCCATGCCATCTATCTTAGATTCCACGCCTTTCTTCAAACCATCCATATTATTCTTCAAACCATCCATATTATTCTTCACACCATCCATGTTTGCTTCCATGCCTTTCTTCAAAACTTCCATTTCATTTTTTGCTTCTCTTTGTGAGAGTGAAATTTGGTGCACTTGCTCTTGTAATTTTGATAGATCATGTTGTAATTCTTCATCTTCATGAGTCATAATAGAGCCTTCTGAAGGCTTAATGGGTGTTGAATTATTTTTACGGGGATTTTTTTAGAACTCAATACTGATATCTATTCTACAATATGCCCTTGGAATCAATTCAAATTGCTTCTTCAAACAAGACTTATGCAATTCGGAAAAAAAATACACACCTTTTTCTTGCTTTTGAGGAGCTTGATATTGAAATTGGATTATCTCTGTGATTGTGGCTCTTCAATATTTGAAATTCAACATTAAATTAGTCCTCTGAATTCTCTTTTGAATTCCACAGGTCTGAACTGATTTGGATTTTGCAAGACAAAGTTATGTCCAATCTCCCACAATGACCTAATTATGGACTAGTTCAGTAGAGCGAAATTGTACGACTTGCCACGTGTCACTGTTTCGTCCTTCGGCTCTAAAATTTATATCCAAGAAAATAAATTCTATGTGATTGTGACCAATTTTTAGGGCACTCCAATCTGTTGCTCAGAGATAAAGTTATGAAACGTTTCCCACGATCACCTCTTTTAGATGAAATTCGGTAGCCTAAAAAAGCACTACCTTCCATAGATCATATCTCTGAAAATATTGCGAAAAAATATTTGAAATTTTTTGACGAGTTTCCTCAGGATTTCTGCTTTGCACCCTAAAAATTTCAGATTCTCAACCTTCATAGAAAAAAATTTATAGCGAAAATTCCACGATAACCTGTTTAGAGCAGCGAAACCCTAGAATCCAAAGCTCTGATACCAAATGTTGTGTAACCAACTCCAAAAATAGAATAAAAGAGATATAAAAACCTTATAAATAAGCCACTTCAAGGGGGAAACCTCCAATACATTACATAAATGAACAATTATTCGATGATACAATTTACAAAACCTCCTTTCTATATATAGGAGTCCATGGGGCCATATTATAATCCTAGTGGGGCCACAATGTAATCCTATCCGACCCAACAATAATAATTTAAGGGCACAATAATAACAATATGGGGGTTACAAGGGTACAATAATAACAATAAGGGGGTTACACTAACAATAATAAGGGACTATACTAGTAATATAGGGACCTAACAGTTTAATAGCCAAGTGAACCAGTCATGGTTAAAGTGATACATTTGGCCACAAGGTTGCAACAATATTGTATCCAAAGTCTATTAGATATTCTACATTTTGGTCAGAGTTTTAAAGTAAACATATACGTCAAACTGCTCCTAATTTGTGTTCATGGAGGTTTTCTAAGGATGGATAGGACAATCATGATTGATACCAAATTAATTGCTAAAATTAATAAATAAGACACAAAACCATTATTTTATAAAAAGAATAAGAATACAAGGGCGAGAAAAGTCAAGGAAAGGATTTCCATACATCATGAGGAGCATGGAGTAAATATGTATAACACAGAATAGGTTGTTTTGTAGTTTTCCACCTAGCCAATGGAATTGAAGCTACTAAGAATGTGGAGAAAGGACCAATAACTAGTAGGCATAATAAAAATTACCACAAAGTGCATGGAAGGGATTCAAATGAAATGGAGCACGTTCTTGCTAAAGCAATTCGATCATGACTATCTTGATGCACAGGATAAGAACACTGAATTTTGCTATGTGGTTTTTGATATTGGTCACTCTTACCATGTGGAAAATTCCAAAGGATGTTAATTTCCTTGCCATAGACAAACAAGATTGGGTTGCACCCAAGTTTGAATCTCTATGGTATAAAATAGATAACAAGAGACAACATGATAATATTTTTTATTTTTTATATGTAGAAGGAAATAATTATTCATTTCATTAAGTATTATGCATATCGATAAAAAATATGATGGATTATGGCCTAGTAGTGAAATTCCATGCCACCCCACACTTCATGTATATTGAGGCCAAATTTGACATAGATGAATGATGGATGCAATGTAGGTACAATATTGATGAGAATTCTACATCACAGATCATTAAAAAGTGGTCATAAGAATTGAGGGTACCATTGAATGACATGTTAGTGCTTGACACATAGCCATATGTCGACAACATTGAACCAGAGAGACATTGAACTAGAAATAAAACAACAAAATGGTCAAGAGAGAGGGTGGCTTGTAACCTAGACTGAGGCCCATATAGAGCCCTCACCATGGAGACAATATCAAGAGAATCCCATCATACCACTGCGGGACCTAGAGAAAGAGGAGACTACACCGGAAAAAAAGAAAATGCCAAAACTAGGCCAACATAATGGCACAAGGAAGAACATGAAGCCTTAAAATATGACAAGAATTGAACCAATTTTGTATGAAGAAGACTTGGAGAATCTGGCAATACAATTGAAGGATGTGATAGAACAAGGGAGTGTGCCCCTTTTCATATCCATAGAGAAGGTTTCTTAAGAGCAAAGAGAGTTGTAGGATTTAACATAGTAACAATTAGTGAAAATGTTTATAATATATAGGCTTCTAACATTACAAATCCTATAGCCACAATGCCAGAAATAGAGACAACAATAGAGGAAAATAGTGAACACCTTGCACAATGGATATGGCCAAAACATTGCATCTATCTTTGAATTCCTTGGAACTTCGCATGTTATCTACTCCATTGGTGACAATAAATTTTATGGACATTGATGTTTAGTAGCATACCCTAGTATTTTTTATATTTTTTATGTAAAACTAATTCTATTATGTATAAAAAAGTTACTAGTACAAAACTTCCCCATCGTTAGCTGTGAGAGCCTGACTACTGGGCTTGATGAACAGGCTATTCATAGAGATTCTGGACCGCCCTAGATGGGAAATCAGTCGTTTTAACAAAAAAGTCTTGGCCGCCCTTGAAAGGGAAACTGGCCTTAAGTTCATGCATAACAAAGTAACATAGAAATAGGTACTGAAATTAACCATCAGCCATTCCAGCTGAGCCTTGAGACCAGAAAGAAAAAAACTCCAACAGTAATTGAACAGAAAAACCTGGAGAGTTTGAGAACTGAACGTGTCACTATTCATGTGCTGGAGACAAAGGTTCCTCAACGATTCTACATCCATAATCATAATCATTACTGCTATCGTCCATTCCATCTTGGCGCACGTCTTTCATGTCGGTGTGTTCATCCTCCTTGCTCAGCGCATTCTGAGGAGGGAGATTGGAAGCTGCAGGAAGGACCTCTCCGTCGGGGGAGCTTGGAACCTGAGGGGGCAGGGGAGAGGCTGAGCGGGCAGGAGCGGGGTAATGAATCTCTTCATGGAGAGTGACAGTGATAAATGCAAAAATAAAGGACCTATTTGAGGAGTAGTCGAAACGAAGCTCAGCATGCTGGGAGGATTGCCGAATGAATGTCCCAGCAAGCGCACTACTGGAAGGAACAGAAGCTGTAGGAGGGGATGACAGAGCAGCACGAACAGAATCCGGGAGGCACCCATGACCTCTTCCTCTGCTGCTACGCAGAACTTGTGGCTGAACATGCTCCTCAGCAACAGAGGAGGATCCTGAGGTGGAGCTGAGAGAAGGGCAAGGATTAGTGGCATGGCCCCAACTAATTCCTCGCCTGCATCACATCCTCTGGCGGAGACGAGGCATGGAGATGGGGGTGGGGCGATGGAGACACAAGCAGAAAAAATGGCCAGAGAACATAGGAGCCTTGAGAGAGGAGTGAATACCGTGGAAGATAGCCAACTGAGCACTGACAGGAGGGTTCAGAATGCTAGAATGATCTGCCGAAGTGCTAGGAAGAGGATTAACACTGTAGAGGGGGCTGTAAGAGTAGTGATGCCTAGGGAGAGTCTCAAAACATGAAAGAAGGTTGCACCGACGACCAGTGTGGGTTCTCGCACTCGAGTCTGCAAAGCTAGGAGGTCATTCACCACGGAGGGGAGTTGGAGATCTGCCACAGCAAACACAATCATGCGCACTATCCATATTGAATGCCAAGACCAAAAGAACCGCCATATGAAATGGCATAGCGAGACAATTAAGAGAATGATTGCCTGCCTGAGTTGGCGAGTTAATGAGCTCATTAATGCTGGTACAGGGAGCCATATGGGCTTCCCATGCAAGCTCCTTTGGGAGCTGTGCAGGGACCCATGTCCCATCAAGCAACTCCAGCATCCGCATCTGGAAGTAGCGTACCCTAGTATTACCTGAAGTATACTTGATTATTTCACAATTAATAATTTTTATTTTATATTAGTTACAAAATTCCATTGCATAGTAGCTCTAATTTCGAGCACATGTAGCCTTTTTGGACCTACTCCAATTAAATTCTAAGCACCAAGATCTGAAAGAAACATAGACACATACTAAAGATGTGAGGTACCAAGTAGAAGAAAGAGAACAATCAATTTGATGGGTTGTTAAATAAATATGTGGTAAAATTATCAATTTCGCTGTGGAATTTCTTCTTATTCCTAAAGAGAATCTTTTGAAGATACAAGAGGTAATTCACAACTTATAAGGAAGGGTGGAGGAGCTCCAATTGAAAATAAATCTTATTGCCCCACCAGAATACATTGAGAGAAGGGAGAAAGTGCAAAAGGCTTCCAAATATTTTGGGAGTGCACTTAATAGGGAACACGAGTGAAAATATTTATGAAGTTGGTATATAACTATGGAAAATGATGCCACACAGTTCCAAACTCAAGATTAGTTCAAATATATTTATTCCTGAGAAATAGAGTGAAGATATATGAAACAATTTGATGTCCATGTTGTCCTTAAAGCACTAAGTTGTGATGCATAAAAATGCCACCCTAGGAAGACAAGTGAATCAGTAAATGAAAGATCAACAATAGTTGGTGAAATTTTTTTAGTAGCTATAGGATGAGGCTATGAAACTTATTTATTATCATGTTGTGACATAGAGTACAATGCATAATCGTGTTGATGAGATTAAGCCCCTCCTCCAAGTTACCCCAATTTCTATAAATATTTCCACAAATATCGTTAGAAACATGGAAATAATAGAAGTCACAATGCACAAGGCCAAGGGATAATTTAAATGTTTTTTGAAAAAGCTTATCAAATTCCTCTCTTCCCTTAGTGCACAACAACGATACAATGGTTCAAGGACAAGCCACAAATAATGTTGGGGGTTTGTTTGGGTAAAAAAGAAATATGGGATATTTTTTAAACTTCTCCCAAGTATGGGGATATTGTGCAAAGGGGGATTAATTCCAAGCATAGGATATTGAAAATATTCCCCACATACTGTGTATAGTGCAACAATGGCTAAATAGTAATTTGATATAACTAAATTATTCCTCAGTAAATAAGGTATCCAAGAATGGTGCAGGTTAGTTAGATATGGGATAAGGTGGTAAGATCACTAGGTATGGTGTAGCAGATGATTGAGGCTTCACCTAGGTGAGTTGGTAGGAGATTTCCCAAGCGAAATATGGAATACTACTACTATGTGAAGTGTTTTTTTTTTAATGATCAAGGGTTAAACTGGTCAGATGTTTTTATGATGGTTGCAAAATGGTGGGTAGAATTGTTGGTATTCACTATTATCTAATGTTATTCTTGTTCTATTAATGGATTTTATGGAGTTAAGTATAATGAGGCTCTAACATGGTGTCATTCTATGGAGATTGTTTTATTTTATATGGTATGTCATTGGCTAGTAATATAATATGAATGACCACATTCTGAGTTTTTCCTATTAGATACATGTAGTTAATGTACATTTTCCTTTTGATATTTAATACAAATATAATATCTCAACGAGCTATGTTCTATATTTTTGGTTTCTATATGTGATGCTTTATGTCTACGGTAGTTTTTATGAATGGTCTATGGATTCTGCATAAGGATTATAGCTATTTTATGTCTGAATGCTTTATAAGATATCAATAATTTTGGCACTATATCATGAATGAATCATGTTCCTTTTCTATTTTTATGTTGAACTTAGTTATGTAGATATACAATGAAGGCATGTAAGGATCTGATATTTCTATTTAGACTATGTGTCATGTGTAACCAATTTTTGCTATAATTATTGGGAGTATTTTAATGTGTGTATAAAGGGTTATGAATTTATTTTTATTCAATGGTATTATTCATGAAGTATAGGAACTACACTAGTTTGGGTTGGGTTCCTTTGAGACCAAGTTGTCTCATGTTCCCCATTGTTCTTGCATAACCTTCAAAGGTTCTACAAACCTATAATCATACCTTAGTAGAGACTTCATCTGCTTGAACATGTTCATAGTGATGGCATTTTTGGGTTCGTATTTTGCAATTTTCTAAACCTTGGGTCATTTCCCCTCGCGTTGACACCTTTGTGTCCTATTTACAATGTTGAGTACACCATTCTACAGTTTTTCCTAATAACATCACAATCTATGATCAGTAATTATCAATATTATCTCATATATTTTTAGCTATAAACTATTCACATTTTCAAGAGTACACAGAGTCATAATGTGTAAGGATGACATCCTCGAGCCTGTAATAATTCCTTTTTGTCCACAAGTTTCACTCAGAGTTATTCTCTGCCACCTAGTGAGAAAATAACCAATCAATGTTGTTATTTTTAGTAATAAAAAAAGGCTCTTAGATGAACATATACCATAAAATTGTTAGGGTTTAAAATTTGGTCATGGCACAACAAAATATCTCACTAATATATCTCAGAAAAAGGTTATTTTCTTCATTATTCAATGCATAATAGTCTTCTCGAAATGTATTTGGGTAAGTGGTGTCATATAGTTTGTAGGTAATGACGGCCTTCTTTTGAATAATGTATTATTGCTCCTTTGAGTACATTATATACACAATGGAAGGAGCCCCAGAGTGAATTGTTGATTCTACCAATAACCCAAGATAAATATTTTTAATTTCTAGCTTGTCCACCTATTTTTTGAGTTTGATTATTTTCTTAGCCTCCTTAATCATTTCCTTCTTCTATCGATCCCATTTGGTTTTATGGGAGTGAAAATGATTTTCCCACACCTCCTTTAGGTTTTAACAATATGTTGGCGGTCCTTGAAAGGAATTACTCCTTCTTCATAGACAACCATTACCCCTTTTCACTTATTTTCCTTAGTCTTTTTCCCATTGGTTCATAAGGTCTACTTAGACAACTTTATTTCTCATCAATCTCGGATGTATTTGAGTGTAAATTCTTAATAATTCAAGTTATTAATTCTATGTTTGAACAACCCTCTCTTGGTTTTGTCTTATTTGTATTTCTATTTAAGATGTCTCCCATATATCTAGAAGATATTGTCATGTATATTTTGTCACAAGGAAGCTCACGACATAATAAAGAGAATCCAGTCTCTCAAAGGATTAGTTTTATATCAGTTCATCTTCTAATTTTTTAATTTTTTTTTGTAGTTCTATTTTCTTTCTAATTTTTTTTTTTCATGATAGAAAATGAATCCACCGGTGTGAGATAAAGTGAACCTACCATTCTTCCTTTTTGGTCTTGTAAATTTTCTACAAGCTTTGAGTGGTAACAATGATATATTAATTTGCATCATTTCATTGCACCTATGTTTCAATATTTTCTTCATATTATTATTCTCCTTATGTTGCAAAAATGTAAATTTCTAGGTTTTGCCCTAATTGTTATTTTGTTGAAATAAGGGTGTCCCTCCTTTTTTCCTCCAACCCTATTGGTTCTTTTGGTTCAATATATTATTTTTCTTCCCCATTTACCACTACTATTTCTTGTGTGGTAGAAAGAATGTTATCCTTATCTGCACTCTATGTTGCAACATACACCTCGTCCACAATTGGAATTGTTGTAGGTGTTTCCTCTTTAATTTCCACCCCTACTAGTTCTTATGTTGCAACCTGTAATTTCTCCTTCAGTTTATGTTGTACCATGAGGAATTTTCTCTGCTCTTGTATTTTACTTTTTACTCTTTTATATTTTAGTTTGGATTTCCACATATCTTAGTCATCTTCCACATTTATTTTTTTGGATATTTTCTGTCTATTATTTCCAATTCACTATTGTGGCTTCCTAATTCCTTTGTCCCCTATGGTTGTATGTCAACTTTTTCCCATACTGTAGGTCCTTTGGGAGTTTTGGTAGAGGTTTCACCTATTGATTTAGTAGCTGGTGGGGTTGTAGAAAAAGACACTCCTACTATTATAGAGATCGTAAAATCCAATGGATTTGTAACAATTGGTTCTCCAACCAATGTTGTAGCTATTATCTCTACTATAATTCTTAGTTCTCTCTCTACTTATACTTATGTGCAACCCTCTCAATGAGGGCCATGTTCCACCAACTTTTTGATAAATCTATGATGTGATAAGGAATATATGGGCTTGTTGTATTTTTGAAAATCAACTTCCATTTCTTGGAGTGTCATCGACAAACATATACCATATTGTTCAATATTTGATGCCTTAGGTGATATAATGGACATAGATGTTTCCAATACACTACCCCTTAGTGCTCCTCATAGGTAAATAAGCTATGGATAAGAAGAGCTACATTTTCCCATGATGTTGGTACAAATTATTTTCATACAAATCACTTCCTTATTTTACTAGAGCCTCTCACAAATCAAGGAATTGTTCCAATAGTTCTAGGTTGGGTTTCTTCCTAAAATATCACTTTCACCAAATTTTGGTAGTCTAAACACTACGAAAGATATGTCTTCATCCACTTGGATCATTGTCCCTCCTACCACAGTCAAATAATTCTAAAGGTTGAACAAAAATTCTAATTCGACATCACTGTCATAACCTGTTAGTCACTTGGAATAGCCAGTCCTACCAACTACTTGAAAAATCACCTATATGTTCTCATGAAATTGCAACAAAAGGATTGTTGTCAGCTCCTTATGGTTTGGTGAACCTCCCATTTTTATTCTTGCTAAGTTCTTGGATAGACTACTACTTTCATACTTTGAATGAATAGTTTGTTGGGTGTTAATTGCTAATAATGGAAAGAAAATGATGGAGTAATTACACAATATATTTCATTTGTTATGATGGAAGTGGAATGTAAATCATGTAATATTGTCAAGACACATTTTATTAGGCCAATAAATGTTGTTATTTCAATATAAGGAAGGGTGTACCCCCTAGCTTAAAATCATTTATACTTCAATATTGAAATGGTAGGTTGTCGCATCCCACATTCCTTGATGATGTTTCCATACAAAAAAAAATAGATATCATCTCACTAGCACATATGTTGTAGCAGTCATGTTGCAACATTGTGCATTGTAGCATGGTGTGTCGTAGCGCTAATGAAACTGGAGTTTTAGAACCTTCTCCAATATGATGTTTCAATAGGATTTTGATCTGGTGAATCATTGATACATCAAGCTAGTGTTGTGGCAACTATCACTGCATCAATTTGGTTAGAAATGTTGCCAATTTGTTGTGAAATATTCTCATTGAAAAGATGTTGTAGTAAACCTTGGTTCTACCTAGAAAAAAATGTTGCACCACTGCATTGTATGGGTGTTTTGGAATTAGAGTTGTAGCCACCAAAAATTGGAGTGGTAATAATCAATGGTGCAACCACACCCTACTGATGTTTCAACAATAGTGTTCTAGAAATGAAAATGGAGATGTACCCTTTCCCGCAAAAAAAAATCTTGGAGAGTGGTTTAATAGAAACTTAAGAGATTTAAAGAATCTATAAGTCACATGAATAGGAGGATACTAAAATAAACATAAATAAACTATGGACTTCCCTTCTTTCATGAATTATTTAAATAATTAAAAAAAAAGTTAATGTTTTTCATTTTTATTATTATTTTAACATGTCATACACCATACAAGTTGGTTTTCACATGGCATGCTCCCAAGCGTTCATTTTCATGGGTTTTCACAGCTTTCATTTTTCATTTTTTATTTTATTTATTTATGTTTTTTTGCGAATGGGAATGAGCTGTAAGAATGAATCACCTAGTAATGATTTCTTCCTTATAGATAATATCCATGTCACTATTGGTCCATCCATTATTTATCATATTCAAGAAATATTCCTTTAATAAGGGTTTTTGGTATCATTGAAGATTATTATTCACAATCAATGGGGTTATTTAATTTATGATGGTATAAAACTTGATGCAACCATTATTGTACATAATATTAATACCATAATGTTGAAGCCATCATATGTCAACCTTTCCTCTAAAATCCATGAATTTTGAATCAAACAACAAGGCTGAGTCTCTAGATTTGAATTCCTTCTTATTCATGAATTTTTCGTGACAAATAAATCTATAAAATTACATAACTATTATCTGGTGGAATATATCTTAAGGAACTGCATCCAATTCACTAATTCTGAGGAGTCTTTGTTTTTGTTCTTTAGACAATTCCATCCCAAGTTGTATTATTTTTCTTAGGGTTTGTATTGCCTTTTTTGTTGGAAAAACTACTCTCTTTTCATATTAAAATTCATAAGGAGTACAATAAATACTTTTCCTTCTTTTTTTGTATTAGGGTCATACCCCTTCAAGAATTTAGTCATCCTAGTCCTTGAGGTGCAATACGAGAATAACTGTTATAATGGAATTAAGGATCTTGTTCGTCCCTTCTAACAATTAATTGGTCTATGAATCATACAATTTTATAACCATATTATTCACCTTGTATGTTTCCACTATGTCCTTGATGAGCTTTGAAGTAAATTTTTCTTCTCAATGATGACGATCTCTTGTGTTATCTCGAACCTAGTGAAGATTTCTTCCTGAAGAAAGTACAATATTTCGTGGTTAGTTATAGATGGGAGTGACTTGGCTTCCATCCATTTTGTGACATATTTTTTACATGATAATATGTAGGAGTTATGGAAAGAAAAAATATTGATTGGGCCAACAAATTCAAAGGCCCAATTTTCTAAGGGTTCTAGTAGTAGCTATGGTCGGAATGAAATTTCATCTGATTGCATTGTTCTTCTCATGCGTTAACAAGTATCATATATTTTTACATATTTCTTTCTATTGTGGAATACTTTGGGCCAATAGTACCCTTGGTAGAGTACTGTATATATAGGCCTCTGTTGGCTTGAGGGGTCATGACCTAGGTTCAAAGGTTTAAGGTTTTCCAACAAACCCCTATACTATTGGCCCTTTCGGCAGTGACCTGCTTGCGCAGGCCAAAGTCTCACCCGAAGTATTATGGGTGGGTGTTGGAACCAGGCTTCCGCACCCTGGGAGAGGGTAGGTAAGTCAAGCAGAGCTGCATTCAACCTTATAATGACTAGATCATATATCACAGAGCCTAGATCTATAGATTCCCTTCACATCCATGTGTGCAACATCAATTATATTCACAGTAATCAATAGATCATGAACTCATATAACGATAATGCAACTATTCCAGATATTTCTATGTGAAGTGCAACAGAACAGACCCAGATCGCGGTCTAAAAAAGTAACATAAGTATCTTCGCAACTTAAATCAATAACACAACAGCATATATTAATTAACCAAACATCACATATTCACATTATAGTAATTCGAACAGATTCAGATATTCAACAATACGTCTGCATTCATTAATCCTCCAGTTCTCCTTACAACACCACAAAACCCAACGTGTTCACATAGCAATAGGGTCTGCACACAGCATGACAGAGAATCTCCGTGCACACAGTAGTAGGAATCCTTCCCCAACAACCATAACCAGATCTATCAGTTCCCACTTAGCATCAATCTCTATTCCAAGTCTTTCCTACAACTAAAAAAGTTTCAACTACTTATACTATTTTAGCCTACACATCCAATGGTCCAGAAACTGTGTTTTGCGGATTCTTGGTCTACCCTTGACCCATTTAAAATGCATTAGGGGCTTTGACCCACCCCAAAACCCCTACATTAGAATAAATATAATAAAAAATATACAAAAGGGACCAGTTTTGCAGCTTGTAGGAGGCCCTATTCCAATAGTCCCCCAACGTGATCTTGTGACTTGTCCCGAGTCACTGTAAAAGTGGGGTCTCCACCTATGCATGCCTTGCATTGATGGCGACAATCAGTGGGGGAGACACTTCTTGACTCTAAGTAGCAGCGCTCTGCATAATATCCATAAGCTTGAGGGATGTCGATCCTTATGTCGTCGTGGTGACACTCTCCAGTGTCTGATTTAGTCTCTTGACTGCAACATCAGTATCCTGTGATAACTGGAGGGTTGTGTTAGCCCAAGCCTTCAATCGTTCCCTGCTGGCATGCTTCTTGCACTAGATTTCCTCAATCTTATATTAGAGAGCTTTGATGGTCTTAAAATGTGCCAGATGCTGTGTAGGAACTAAAGAGGGCAATGTATCCTCGACTTGATCGAAAGCTTCTTCCTTCTGCTGCAAGTCTTGATTAATTCTCTAGAGGACCAGATTGCACTGGATCTTGGTCCAAAGCTGCATGGCATCCTCGAGTAACTAGGTGCCTTGAGCAATCTGTCCTATTATGGTGTTGGTAGCCTCAGTCACTAGCACAGTGCGCTGGGCTCGTACCTCTAGAGGTGTTTTGGGCTACAATTTGGCCTGTAAGTTGGTGATTTGTTCTTCCAGCTGCATCTTCGCGACCTGCATCTATGTCCTGGACACTTTCAACTCTGCGACCAATCCTTCAATTTTAGCTCAGGGGGTGGATGTGGCTGGAATCTCTTCTGTAACCTCCGTGCAAAGCTGGTGGATCAGTGTTTCAATCTCCGCTTGTCGCACCATAGGGAGGGATACTTCGACGCTCTATGTTGCAATGGTCTGCTCAGTCGTACTAAGTTGTTGGTGCACTTGTTGGTCCCGGTGGTGAACCTCTTGGAACATAGTGGTGTGGAGACCTTGCAATGCCTCATGGGACAACCTGGCCAAATTCAACTGCACCTCTACACCAGCTTAGGGCTGCGTTTCGAAAAGGGTGGCGCCAGGGAGGGAGAAGAGACGACTCTCATTTATAACTATTGCCACATTGTTGGTTGCTGAGGGAGTACGTACCTGAATCACACTAGTTTGTAGGACGTGGAGCTTGGCCTAGAGTGTATCGACCACAGTTTTTGATCGTGTTTCTAAGGTGGCCTATTTCTCCTCTTCGGCTAGGGTGACAGCATCTGCAATTTTTTTGAGGTCTCCCTCAGTCAACATGATTGTTTCATTGCATTCCCCTCGATGAGATCGTTGCTTCTTGCAGGGTCCTTTGATAGGCTCACCTGTTCCTTTCATGCTCTGGGGGAAGATGGTACCTTTGATATCCAATCCACCCATGCCCAACTCCTACTGCGAATCGACCCAAGTTTTGGCCGCGACGTCCTTTGTGGTGGTCTGCTTTCGCTGCATTCCCTTCTTCATGGTAGCATCTAAGCCTTTCTTGATTGGTCCTGCAGTCTCTTTGGTGGTGGTTTTAAAGCTTATCTCCCAGGCAGGGGGCCAGAGCATAATGATATTGTCAATCTCTTCGTCTATCACCATGTAAGGGAGCAAGCTCTAGTTTTTACCTTTGTGGGCTTTGATCTGAACGTGGTGCATAGTAACCTGGAATGCTACGATGATTTTGTATTTCTCATATACTGTCGGGGGAAACTGAGGTCGAGAGTTGATGGTCGCTGCCACGCTACTCTGGAAGAGGACCCAGAAGACTTGGTTATCCTCTATGCATTGCGCGTCCCTAGAATCCTGTAGATGGGTATACCGAGACCCTTCGCACATGTTTGGGGTAAGCTCGGGAAGGACCGACTCCATAGGGGCCTCCTAGGTGACTAGGGCTATGAGGAACAGTAGCCAGGCATAGGAGAAAGCTTTTACTTGCTCCTGCAACTCGCAGACGTTGGTCAAGAACTCATCGCATAAGTATTGGGCCCAGTTGAGGCAGACCCCCTTCGTACACTGACCTTCTAACTAAATGACATAAGAAAGGACGGCTGTGACCTGGCACTTACACATTAGCTTTCATGCTAGAATTATAGTACCCATTTGTGTAGCAGGGTCACTGATGGATTTGATAATGAATCCGTGAGAATTTCACTCCACATGGTACTTTTGGCACACATATTCTGCGGTGTCTCCTTCGTATTTCTTTCCCACCTGCTCCAGGGTGTGGGGCTCTTTCATGGGAAGGCCCGTAATTCTGTGAATCAACACAGCATCAATGGGGATTCTATCCCGAATCCATAAGTAGCCATCGTGAGTTCAGGCAACCAACTGTCAGTCCAGTTGATCTGTGATGTTTTAATGGCCAAAATGGGGCATCCGCAGTAGGTTCAAGAGTCTAGATCTGGAAAACCCAAAGAACCATTGCTGAGGAATAACTGTGACCCCATCGTTATCATAAACTGTGTTGAAGAACAATGCAGGGGCCAACTCAGGGAAGGTTTCATAATTCACCAAGTCATGAACATCAAATTTGACCTCATGGAGCCTTCCACATGTATCACTGAGGACAAGAAATTCTCCTAGGGTTAGCGACATTTGCGGATTTGTGATCAAGGAATCCATGATTTTTTGCGTGCACGTTGAGGGCTTGCGTGGTCAAATGAAGGGAGGTAACCAATTGATCAGATTGGTGGGCAAGGATTCCTCCTGCATATCCTAAGCCTGAGGTGTTGTGCACAGGGACTTGGCATGCCTCAAGGAAGTCCTAGGCTTCCATGCAGCCCATTTCACAGCTTTTGGAGGGTTCCCTAAGCCCTGTGCTTTCTCTTTCCCCTTCCTTGTGATCGGCATAGAAAGCACTTCTTCCTCCTCAGACCCAATCTCCATTACCTCCTCAATTCCTGGTGCTGAAGGTTCATCAGGGCTTGTGGCTATCATCCTAGCATGGAAAATTAATCCCCACTCTAGGTGGCTACTGTCAGATGGAGGGGGTTGATCAGACATGAAAGGGACAGTGCAAACCCGAAAAATCTTATAGCTTAAGTTTGTTCGAGGTAAAGATGATAAGTGCAATCTATGCCAGTAAGATGGGACCCTTGTCTGAGCTATTCTACCCTTTTTATAGTGTCAGCGGTCATCCAACAGTAGGGTATGATTCACCTAGAACTTCTCAACAGGTAAACAATAAAAATTCCCCAAGATTCGCCCCATTAAATGCCAACGACCTACTCATTTCAATGGTAACTTTTGCTTTTTACTAGACGTTATTGTACCAACTGTTAGTTTTTGCACCTGTACTATACTTAGGTTAACCACTTGCGCTGCCTATGCTGCATCCTCCCCCAACACAAGCTCATTCCCTAAGTGCTTCAAAAGCTGAGACATTCTCGCCTGACATGTGTCATCCCAACAGAACTAGACATAGTTTACAAGCGAGTTCTACCTAAGTGTTTTGATCAATGCATATTTTTGGAATGAACCCCATGTAGTAACCTGCATGATCGAGGACTAACCATAGCTAGTCCCTCGTTGTAGGATTCATGATAACTTTGACTCCTATATCTGCATCCCCCCTCTTAGTCAACGTAGGGTGTGTCATAATGCTACCTGTTCGCAGTTTGAGTGATCTGGTAGCTATGCGCATCTCATCCAACTCTGAGTTAGAATTATCTTGTGGATCATCCCTACCTACTTTAGGGATGAGATGGTGGTAGTTTACCATGATTTCTACCTGCATTTCCCATGGGGGTCCTTGAGGTGTGATAT
Organism: Pinus albicaulis; assembly: GCA_034641835.2. Taxonomy (NCBI): domain Eukaryota; kingdom Viridiplantae; phylum Streptophyta; class Pinopsida; order Pinales; family Pinaceae; genus Pinus; species Pinus albicaulis. The sequence goes on along the minus strand of CM076571.1, from coordinate 901,013,630 downwards.
ACGAGTGTGATTCGCCGCATGTTATAGTGTCAATGTTTTGCAGAGCTGCTTGGAGTGCCTTCGTGCCACCTACTAATCCAAGTGTCCCCAGAAATTCATCCTTCAATATCTCCCAGTGGTGGGTACGCTGTTGTAGCTCCACATCTACATACCATGTGGTGGGAAGTGGTCCCAAGGCATGAATAAACAGATGAACCCATTCTTCCGTAGTCTTGTCACACCATTTCTTTATCCATGCAAACCGATATTTGCGCAGATCTTTGCGGCCAATGTATGCCTAGACACGCATGTGCTCAGGATGTTCAAATCATAGGAACATCATATCCCAACACTTGTCCCAGTCCTAGAAGGCTTCCTTATGTGTGTCCCACCACCACGCGGGTGTCTTACGCATGGCTAGATTAAGGCCCTCTAGCCTTTGTCCTCTTGCAACCACAGCTTTGAATGCTAAAAAAAAGTCTCTAATATTACCAGAACCATCAAAATAGGGTAGGTATCTCACCTCTGAGGAAATACAATGGAAATCCCTCATGACCCAAAGGCATCGCAGTGCAGAGACATCATGTAACTGATTCTGCCAATTCTCCATCTCCCCATCGGAATCGGAGAAACATTCACTGTCCTTTTCCCAGAAGAGTACACTATCAGTTGTCGGGTTGATCCAATCCTCATCCTGCATAGTTAGCTTATAAATATGATCCACACCCTCTTCGTCGCGCTTCGGCTCAGTGTATCGTTCGCCTTCCGCAGGATCTAATGGCACTATCACCCTTGTACCATTATTCTCAAACACCATGCTTCTCTTTTTCAAGTTAATAATTCCTCCCATATTGATATGCCAATCTAAGCCTAGGAGCGTAGGATAGGAGTCCGCATCTTCTATGATCTCAATTACCTCAAAGTCCACTTGGGCCTTTACTCCCGTGATATTCACCATGATTTTCGATAGTCTTCCCAAGGGTATAATATTTTTCTGATTAGCCATGTGCAGCTGGATAGTGGACCATTCCAACTTAGGTTATCCCATTTGTTGCCAAGTCTATTTAGGTAATACAGTCACATCCGACCCTAGTTCCAAAATAACCTGATCCATCTCATAAGCATCGATCTGTGTAGTCAACTGCATCTCCCTACTAGTGCGTTTCTTATATCTATATAGTTTTTGCACATCCTTGATTTCTGGAGGTAGGCTAGGTCATGCTGCATAATAATCTATCAATTCCTGAAGACTCTCTACATCCATTGGGTTGCGCAGTAGCTTCAAACATGCCTATAAAAGGGGCTTGACCTCCTCATCCGCCTGAAGGTTCGCAGGTGTCTAAGAAGTAGATGCCTCTACCTTAGAAAATTCTTTGCGAGCTACGATAAATGTTTCTTTTTCCTTTCTTAGGTCCAAACCCTCTTGTTTGATAATAGCTTGTCGGATCAGAGATTCAGTTGCATCCTTCTCCCCAAGTCCTCCGGTGACCGTTCCACTGCGCATTATGACATTTACGCTCGGATATTTTTCTTGTGGCTTAGCCTTAACCCTCTGCACATTATTTGTAGGTGTTGGCTTCTTCTCCTACATTTTTTCTATCAATATTGGATAGTCTTTGATCGCATGATTCAGCTGTCTGTAGTACCGACAGGACTTCCTCGTAGGATTCAGGCAGTATCTTGAAGAGTGCCTGACCTCTGTGTAGTTATAATAGATTAGCTTCCCTTGTCCATGACCTGCACTTCCACCTCAGCCTCCGCCCCAACCCCTGGCTAGGGAGACACCTATGCCCGCGAGGGACCTTGGCGACATAGGGTCTAATTTTACCCTATATAAGTTTCCACGATTGATCATCAAACCATATGTCTGATAGTTCTGTTCATCATGTCCTACTAATCTACAGAACTTGCACCATTTTTGTTTTACCTTTGGGACATACACAACAAGGCAGGAGTAGTGGTTTGTGTCATGCAACCCTACAACGTTGAAATCATCACACCATAATGCTGGCCCACTTGGCCCTGGAATTTCTCTTGGGCGCAACGGGCTAGGTCCCCCGGCCTGCATATAGTCTGCTAATAGAGGACAATTATCCTTGGTGTGACCATTCACCTTGCATTGTATGCACCACCTTTGATGGCTAGCCTCTTCTTATCACTCTTTTCGCAGGTTCTGGATTTCCACGTGCATTGCTTCTATTTTCCCTTGGATATGTTGGACGCCCAGCTGGGTCTCGTCTCAAGGGGCGGCTTCCAACTTCATGGCATCCTCCAAGGATTTCTCCTATGATTCAAATGTTTGATGACCCATAGGTATGCACAGGTGAGGTAGCAGCATATAAACGAACCATTCTGTATGATGTATGTCATCATATTGAAATCCTCCTTCCCTAATCACCTTCTTTAGTCATTGATCAACCTCTTGCACAGACTCAGAAGGCCTTTTCTTGAAATATTTTAGATCAAACACTATTTGAGTGTAGGATTTAGGCTTCTTGAATTGTTGCTTAAAATCATTCTTAATTTAATCAATGGTTGCATTCGCATGCTAGCCGATGTATCCCATGTACCAGTCCAAAGCTCTCCCTTCAAAGGCAAGGGATAGTTGTGCTCGCTTCACTGCATCACTAGCTATGTTTTTCGTAGTCCATACCGATCCCGTGACAAACCAAAACTAATCCATGTCTTCATCCCCCACACCCTTAAAGGTCGGAAACTTCATGTCCACAGCCATTTCATCTTCCAGCAGTGGCAAAGGTGTAGGTGAATTCTTACTCCTATGCTAGTTTGAAAGTGGTGTGCCATGAGGACTCTACGTAGCTACTTCCCTTACCAGACTATAGATAAACCTATCTCATTCTTGGATGGTTCGATAGTAGTTGCCACTTTGTGTCATACTTTCATCTAGATCAGGGGTCATTCAGTTGGTGTGGCTACATAAGATACTCTTTTCGCACAGTAATATCTTAATCAGCAATGGTAATGTCTTTAGAAACTTACCCCAGAAACCCTTGAAGAATATTTTCTCTGCCTCAGAGTAGGATAAATACTGATTGATGTCAAATTCTATGACAAACCCTCCTAGCACCTTGTCCACCCAGTGGTCCACCATGCAAGTGATGGTGTTATCAGTCTTCTCTAACTGCTGGATCAATTCGGGGGTCCACTGCATGACCTTTTCATACTTCCAACACTTATGGAATTCGACCAACCTCGTGAGCTACTCTTGGAGCTCGATCGCAATTGTTAGAAAGAAGATCTCATAGATATTCGTGAAAATATACTTATTTTTCCACTCCTCCATGGTCAACCTCTTACTAAGGTTCTCTTTCAATGCGAATTCCTGAACTTTCTATTTGAACCATTCATCAATTTCTTTGATTTCAGGTTTCCAGTATGGCCTTGGCATTACCCGATCCCTCTATCAAAATGCTCCTACTCCCAGAAACGAAACCATTTTTTGGCTCGAGGGGTCCTGACCCAGGTTCAGAGCTTCAAGGTTTGCCGAAAAGCCCCTATACTACTGGCCCTTTCGACAGTGGCCTGCTTGTGCAGGCCAAAGTCTCACCCGAAGTAGTATGGGTGGGTGTTGGAACCAGGTTTTCGCACCTTGGGAGAGGGTAGGTAAGTCAAGCAGAGTTTTGTTCAACCTTATAGTGACCAAATCTTATATCATGGAGCGTAGATCTACAGATTCCATTCGCATCCACGTGCACAACAGAAATCATATTCAGAGTAATCAACAGACCATGAACTCATATAACGATAACGCAACTATTCCAGATATTTCTATGTGAAGTGCAACAAAACAGACCTAGATCACAATATAAAAAAGTAACACAAGTATTTTTGTAGCTTAAATCAATAACACAACAAAATATATTAATTAAGAAAACATCACAGATTCACATTATAGTAATTCCAATAGATTAAAATATTCAACAATACTTTCGCATTCATTAATCCTTCAGTTCACCTTACAATGCCCGAAAACCCAACCTGCGCACACACCAGCAGGGTTCGCACATAACAAGACAGAGAATCTCCATGCACACATCAGCAGGAGTCCTTCCCCAACGAGCCTAACCAGATCTATCATTTCGCATTTAGCATCAATCTCTATTCCAAGTGTGTCCTACAACTCAAAAATGTTCAACTACTTATACTATTTTAGCCTACGCATCCAATGGTCCGCAAACCATGGTTTGCAGATTCTTAGTCTACCCTTGACCCATTTACAATGCATTAGGGGCTTTGATCCACCCCAAAACCCCTGTGTTAGACTAAATATAATAAAAAATATACAAAATGGACCAATTTCGCAGCTTGTAGAAAGCCCTATTCAAACAACCTCCTATTTAAAAAGTGTTACCCACAAGGGCCATCATGGAAAGTTTTCAATATGTCATAGATCTCATCCTATCATACACATCACCATATGAAAAAATCTGTTCCTATGTAAAAGAGGAAATTTTCGATCCACAAGAACCTCCAAATTTTCTTCATGATATTTTGTTGCTCCTTTGGAGATAAATGATGTGAAATTTTACCTATATCTAAGTAGATAACACCAAGGTGATTTAGTATATACTACAAAAATATTCCCATTAGGAAAAAATTCTTCTACAGGTCGCTCATTTTAATTTTTTGTATGTCTAGAAAGAACATACATCGCTACATTATCTTTTCTTGGTTCATTTAAGATGTTGATGTCAAGTAATTACAGTAACACAACCATCTAGTTACCTGACCATTTGTGAATTTTTTTTTTCATCAAGTATTTAACAACAACATGGTGAGTGTGTAAAATCACAGGATAACTTATTATGTAATGCTGAAACTTATTAATAATACGTATAACCACTAGAAAATATTTTTATGTTACTCTAATAGTTCAACTCTATTGGAGAGAGATTTTTTCCAATAAAGTATAGATAAATATTATTTCCTTCTTGTTTCTCTAATAGATATCCAATGGTTGTGTTTGACACATCCATAGATATGTGGAATGCGAGGGACCAATTGGGACTTCTTATTGTAGGAGCCTTCGATACTCTAGAATTTAGTTCTTAAAAGGCATGTTAGAGGCTCTCTGTCAAGACACATTCAATATTTTTTATTAACTAAAAAAGAGGATGAACCATTTTTCAGAATTATTCAATATAATGATGATAATAACTAACATATCCAAAAAAGCTTCATACCTAATTTTGTGTCCGTGGAGTAGGAACGTTTAGCATTACCATTATTTTTTCGTAGCCTAATTAGATGAACTTTGATGAAATATGAAACCCTAGTATTATAACTTTAGTAAAAATCACATTTCTCATTATTGGGGGCCACATGGATTTCCTTAAATATTTTTAGATTCTTCTCTATATTTTATAGGGAAAATGCAAATGCATCATCATATGTCCTAAAATCCTCAATGAAATCATGAATTAGATCAAAGAATATTCTATTCCTAGCTTTCTAGAAAGTTGTTAGAGCATTGTAGAGTCCAAATGGTAGAAAAAATACGAAAAATTCCCCCAAGGATAGGGAAATGTGGCCTTGTCCATATCTTTTAGAGAAATTTGGACTTGGTTGTATCCATTGAACCCGTCTATAAAATAAAGGTACTTCTTTCCTACCAACATGTCTACTGTTGATTTCACAAAATACTCAAGAATCTGGTTCGGGTCTTGAAATATCTGCCATAAACACACTCAAATTCCACACCAATACTAATTTTCACAGTGGAATAAAAACCATCAGTGAATCTACTGGTGCACATGGAAGTTTTTAAATTTTTAAACCCACTACCTTTTATATTACAGTTGATAAAAAAAACGTATTAGGGCTATCGTACTAGGGACCTTGGCCCTTATATACATCCCTAAGACACAGACACAATTAGGGCTTGGTGTCAGTTAATTTGACCACCAATATACCTTGAAGAAGAAACACTTGACCTAATTATTAACATGGCAACCCACAATCCTTTCAGTCCATGTGCCCTGAACATATCTGGTGAGTCCTCTTCCCTTTCCTTCTATTGGTCACTACAAATATATCTTCAACTTCTCTGCCTACCACTATCAATGATAAAATATCCCTTTGAGACACTAAAATTTGGCTCATCGATCTTCCCAGTAGTATCCCTTCTGCTCCATTAGGATGACTGCTCATTGGGTCTATTAGAACTACCCACTTTTCACTTAAATATTCCCATCTGCAACTCCTAAACTAGGGTTTGAACAATCCACCTCCTAATAGTCCATGTCTCCTTACATTGAAATTGACTTGAGGTCTTCAATATGCTACATGTTGTATACAAAAGTCACTTTTCAATACTTCTTTTGTGAAAAATGCTCACTATTTGAGATCTTCCCACTTTTTGTCTCTTGGTTGCTCCAAGAATGAAAAACTTAGGGTTGCTTCATCTACCCTCTTCTTTTTGAACTACCTCATATATTTATAGATATAGGGCTTGCTCAATATGATATTGAAACATCCTTCCAACTCCTTTAAAGGATCACTTCTTAGGGAACAAAAAAATATTTTTCAACACTCATATGAACAAATATTAACTTCTCTTCTTATCATCCCTCTAATAATATGTAGATGAATGAACTATGGTCACAAATAAACCACTAATATTCCTTTGAAATACTATTCTTACGCTGCTCAAAATCAATATCTATTTCTTCCATACTTGTCCACACTTCTTTGCACCCTTGGAAACACTTCACGAGGTTATACTTCAGCCTAACAACCCACATAGATCTGCCACATTATCTTAGTCACTGGGACCTTTACAAAATACTCAAACATGGGCTTGTTAGGATTCTTTGGATTACACAACACCCTCCCCTCTATGCACAAATTTACATGAAACACATAATTTGTCTAAGAAAATGTCACGTGACATTGTATGAATTGAGTAACCCTATAGGGCTTCAAACCTCTATCTAAAACCCTTGGAGAGTCCTCCATCTTCTTACAAGAAATCATCAGTAGATTTCAACTAAACCTTCCACATCATGAAATCTTCAACATCCTTGAGGTCCAAGGCCATGTACACCTACCAACTGAAGGTTTAGGTCTTCTTTTAGGGCCGCATTAAATTTCCCTAAAATTTTCTTGTACAAAACTTCTTATCCCACATATACTCTCACTTGTAGACCTGAAAACCCATGGATTGTACCTCTAGGACTTGCATTCTTACTCCAAATCTTATCCAAGCATTACAACCCTCAAGAGAACACCTTGAAACCCTACAACCTAGCCATTATAGGTGTCTCAGCGTTCTTCTCCTCAACAAACATATTTTGGCCAGTTCCTAGAGAATTTGCAATGATTTCAAGCACATTATTTCTCCTAAAAACTTAGCTAACATATCTACAAATCTCAACCTATATTTGATTTTAGGGACATATGCAAAAAATAGTCCTCTCCCATTTTTAATAGGCACCTTTTTTTCTACATAGACCACATACTTGATCCTCCACTGATCACATTTCCCTTGAATGAATGACTCAACCTCCTATGCAACCCTTCTCGGCCTTCACGGTTGGTCTCCTCAAGGATACATTTTTCTAACCTCTTTTAGAAAATTATGTTTCTCCTCACTTAATTAATATAACCTTAATCCTTAGCCTCTTTAAATAGTTCACCTCTAGATTTTATTAGGAACCCTCTAGATTTAGTTTTTTCGTTCTATAGACTTAGGAAATAATAATATTTTTATTTTATATTTTAAACCCATTCTTAGGTCTAAAACCCCTATTCTTTGGTTCTTCACCCATAAAGACTTTTGTGGTGCAAACTCACAGAAGAACAACTGCTACGGTTCTGGAGTACCTACCACGTTACAAAATTAAACATGTAGAATTTGGTTAAGAATGGAAATGGGAAGTTTCATTTATGTGTAGCTTTATGAAATTCATTATAATTGACACAAATTATTTGTTCCCCATTATTTCTAGGTACAATTACATGAGGGGGGGGGGGGGGCATTAGATAGAACAAGCAGGATAAATGAACTTGGATGAAATCCGTTTATGAACCTCTTATTTAAATAATCCCTTAATGATGTATTCATCCATAAATGAGGTTTTACAATGGGTTTGAATCATCCCCTAAAATAGATATGGTGAGTACACAGGTCAGGATGGACTCCCTTAATGTCAATGTAGTACAAGGAAAAAAAATCTTTATGCTTTTGTTGGACATGTACCAATCATTCCTTTTGTTGTTTGGTTATGCCTTAATTTATTTTCAAGGATTTTATAGGGTTGATATCTATAGTTTCCAAAGGTAATGTTTAATCCTCTTGTGATGAGGATGCATGTTCTAATTGTGGTTCATCTATTATGAAAATAGAATCTCGGACTTCGGAGTTCATTATGTGCATGAGAACATGTGAGTTAGATGAGAAGGAATATGATGCTATAAAATATCCAATGTATTCATTCTTATCTATATCTATAATGGAAAGATATTGATTTATGGTGAGAACTTGATAGGAAAATTCCTCCTCATCACTTTATTATCATTCATCCAAAAATGGTGTTTCATGATATGTACTACGCTTGGAAGGAGGAGATAGAGTAATTTTTTTTATGGAATTCTAATAGAATATTTTCATGTTACCAGACTTGCAATTGATGTAAGAATAAATGGGGTAATTTTTCAGCTAGGGTCCCCTAGGTCGAGTCTTGAGTCATTTTTTCCAATTTTGTTAAAACACAACGTGCAGGTCGAGGGGATATGGGGTGGGTCAGAGCTCCTTATTTTTGAAACATGAACTTTGTGTGCAAGAGGAAGAATTGTATTCATTGAATATCTACTTAATAAAGAGATTTTTTGGCGAAATTACTAGTGTACTTGCATGACCTCTGTCTTATGTGTAATGTGATGATTTTCTTATAGATCTGTTGTAGCTTATCTTATTTGATGCACATTTTTCTGGGTTAATTATATAATCGTATATCTCTTTAATCACACAAAATTTATATCAGTATTAATGGTTTCTGTTAAGTTAAATATGAATACGAATAGATCTCTGTGTTTGCACAAGAATTGTGTTTATGTTAAGGGTTTTGTTATAATTATATATGAATCGGTTTAAAATCCATAACACAACAAATTATTTATTATATCATATTATAAAGGTTTAGATCCACATCAAATTCCTCCCTTAGGGTGCAAAAACCTAGTTCCAGCACCCCCCCCCAAGACTACTTCGAGTGAGACTTTGATTTTCACAAGAAGATCACTTCCGAAAGGGCTAGTAGTTGGAGGGTTTTTTTGGTTGTGTAGCACACTCTAAACTTGGGTCAAGATCCCATAGGCAAAAAAATGGTTCTGTTGTCGGGACTGGGATATTTTTGAGGGAAATTTGATGTGGCATCCAAAAAAGAATGAATTGTAGGATTGGTTGGATAGAAAGGTGCGCGATTGCATGATCTAAGAGAACTGGAACACACGATTATCTCTTGAAAAGTGGGAACAAAGATATATTTATGTAGAACAAGAAAAAATAGTATTTTCTTCCTTCACAACAAAACTACACTATTGGTTGTCTCGTCTCATTGAGACGTACACTTGTTGGAAGGATGACATGATCACCAAATGGACTCCTAAGTTGGTTCAATAATTTGAAAAATATGACAATAGGATCACTCACACAAAAGACTATTGGATCGACAACATTCTAGGTGGATTTGTCACTAAGTTTTCCATTCATTCCTTTATGTGCTACTTTTAAGTAGAAAGAAGTTTCTTCAAGGGCCCATGAGGTAAGTTTTTGTTCTCTTTGAAGTTGTGGCTTAAAATTCTCTCATGTGAAAAAGGTACTTTGTGAAGCCATGATCAGTGAATGTTTAGAAGAGGTCCACCTATATCTACGTGCAGTGGAAAAATTTATATAGAAGATCCAAAAGTATATTTTGTGTATAGACCCCTCAAAGGTAGATATGAAAGTGATAATGAATCTAAGGCAATAATTTCATGTGATTCAATGCACACAAGATATAATAGCACATATGTACTACAGATCCCATACACCCCACTCCCAACTCCACCTCACACTCCAATCCACTCCACTACACTTCCACCTCCACCTCCACCACCGATATTTGACATGGCTAACTCTATTAAGATGCAAAGTTTTAAGGGTGTCAGGAATGGAGACACCTAGAAATTCTGGTTCATCGTAGAGGCTCCGTGGAAGACACAACAAATTATTGATGATGATGTCAAGAAAGCACAGTTTCCTACTGCATTTCAGGAATGTGCGTTGGAATGGTACATGAGGTATGTAGTGGCTAATCCAACTACGAAAATATATGATATGAAGAAAGCATTGAATGAGCAGTTCTGGAAGCCAAATTCATATGCTCAATGTGTTACCGAATTGAAGGATATCCACTAGGAAGTAAAGGAAATTTTATGGGAGGAATATCAGTAGTTAAAACACATTACCATAGATGAAGGCTTCACCATTAGTGATTATCAACATAATTAATGGTTCATTGCAATTTTATTGCCACATCTGCCCCTGACTTTGTCTTAGAAAAATATCGCAACCCAGGTCGAATATTTTGAAATCAACAATGAAACTGGAATCCTCGCCAGTTCAGAAAATACAAATTAGGGTTCACTAGATTCAAAGTCAGTTTGCTACCCTACACTTAGAACTGCACAAACTGCAGAAGGAGAACGTGAAGGATGGGCATGAAGGAGTATGGTGTGTACACTACAAAGGTGAAGGACACTATAAGGAACAATTCCCAATATATGGAAAATATCTAGCAGTTAGAGGCCCGACTCTGATCAAGCCTAATACATGGGCTGGAGGGCCCAAGTAAACCTAAAATATGGTGTGCACTATGTCAAGTAACCAAACAAAATCCTACAGACTATTGTCCCAGGTTTGAGAGATATATGAAGTCTCCTAAGAATTTATATTGCACATTTTGTCAGCTTGTAGGCCATGATGACAAGGACTGTTGCAGTTTTGACCTAATGATTGAATAAGCTCCTTCCTATAGAATACAATTGGAAGGTAGAGGTTTGTATTCACCTATGTTTCCCTTTAGGCGAGGGGGATTTCAGGCCTAAGGTCGTGGAAGAGGAGGAGGATTTGGTCATGGAAGAGGCCAGATTATATGCTATAATTGTGGAGAAGTTGGCCAATTTGCGCATGATTGCTAGAACCCAATGCACCCATCTTGTAGGTATTGTTGGCATGTTGACCAAATTCCTACACCAAACATTTAGATGATGAGGGAAGATCCATGAAATGAAGAACCTAGCATTAATATTGTGACTAGAAGTGGTATAACAACTAGCACAGATCAAGCCAAAGGAAAAAAACTTGTCGCAGATGTCTAGGTTCGGAAATCACATGAGAAGAGGGAAGGATTTAACTTACAATCAGATAGGGATACTTTTACTAAAGCTACGTAGAATTTTATGGAGTTTGGTGCATCTACATCAAAAACATCGACTAAGCCTATTGTGAATATCACAGATGAGATTGATCCAACTGAGCTAAAATTGTTCTAGGAGGATTCTATCAAGATTTTTCACAATAATAAGGCAGTTGACAACCTTAAAACATTAATTCATCACTTCATCAAGAAATATCAACCTTGGGTTGAGCAAATGGCTTTAAAAAAATCCACAAGAATAAACAACAAAGTGGATGAGATATTCACTTAATTTATCAGATAAGATACTTTTATATGGATCAAGTTACCCTGTATATGGGATATTATGAAAATGTATTACCTAAACAGACATGGAAGAAAATGGAAGAACCTAAGATGGAATGGTATTCAATTCAACTACACATGGCTAACCAACATAATATTATCCCAATTGGTAGGCTCTCTAGGGTATTAGTTGAGGTTGAAGGAGTGAATGTCTTTGCTGACTTTGAAGTCATTGAAATTTTTGATGATGTGAATCTGTATCTTGTGTTGTTAGGTATAGACTATGATTTTTATATGGATGCTATTATTAACATGAAGTGCAGGAGCATGGTGTTTGAGAATATTGGGACAAGGGTTATGGTCCCCTTAGACCCTACAGAAGGATCAAGGTATACAAAAATAGTGCGCGACAAGTTTGAAGAGGATGATACTGACCATATCTACAGGTTAACCACAAAGGATGAGGATTTGATCAAACCCATGAGAAATGGTTGGCTTAGTTGGGAAAAATATAGTTCATGCTTATCGAACTCAGATGAAGAACTGGAACACTAGAAGAACCACTTCCATGAAGTCTCCACACTCCAATGTAATCGGGTAACCAGATCTCTACGTTGTATATACTTTAAGGTACATGAATTACCCAACTATGATGGTATAGGAAATTTCAATATTTTTTTAGATACATTTCAAAGGGATTCCCCAAAAAAAAATTTGTTTCACGCACTTGATATAGCTCCATGCTCAACCCCAATGCACTGGTGGGAAACCCACAAGGAAAATATTTCTAATTGTAGGGAATGTTATCGAATGCTACAACTATGATTCAAAAGTGCCAATACCCGAAAGAAATAATAATATTGAGAGATGGATGATCCACACCAACACAGCCCATTGGAATGTAATTTGGGGAGACGAGTTGCAGTCAGAGTGGTTTCACATATTCATTCATACATTGGAAACATTACCCATGAACTGGTACCTGGAGACTGAGGTGTGACGTGGTACTACTGACTCGGCTACGCTAAAAGAAATATTTATTTTGAATTTAAGCTTTGAAAGTGGATTTCACTGCATGGATGAGGAACTCCAATATATTAGAGACATTGTTTTTCACATACTAAGGGAGCCACTAATACAATACCTACTAGACTGGAATGCGTAGATGAATGATGTAGTTCAGTGTTGAAATGTGACTGCTGAAGAAAATGATGAGGATTTTAAAAACATTAACATCCATGATTCTGAAGGACAACGCGTAGTCGTTGAACCTCATATTGAATTCCAAGATGCTATTAAAACTGTTAAGACTAGAAAATTCAATATTGGCATAGAAGAGAAACCAAAATTTTCCAATATAGGATATTACTAGGACAAAGATACCATGGGAATGATTGTAAAATTCCTCACCGAATATCAAGAGTTTTTCCCCATTAAATTCTTTGTACTAAAGGGGATTATTGGAGATCTTGGTGTAATGAGGATCACTTTAAAACTAGATGTTACGACCATTAAGAAGAACCATTACAAATTGAATCCAAAGTATAAGCAGAAGGTTAAGGAAGAGTTGGAAAAAATGGTTGCCGCAAGAACTATTGAGCCAGTGGAGAAATCAGATTGGGTAAGCCCCATGGTAATTCAAGAAAAGAAGACAAAAGGTAATTTAGGATCTGTGTTGACCTGATCAAGTTGAATTATGGATGCATACACGGTTATTTTCAAACCCCATTTTTAGATGAAGTATTAGACAATGTCAGAGGGTAAGAAGCCTATCCATTTACTGCTGGATTTCTGGATATCAACAGAACAAGATTGCATGAGAAGACAAGAGCAAGACTACATCTGCGATGGAATGAGGTTCATTCCAATATACTGTGATGCCATTTGGTTTGAAGAATGCACCACCGATATTTTCGTGTGTAGTAGTTGCTTATTTCAAACATTATATCCATAATTTCTTAGAAGAGTATTTTGATGATTAGAATATTTTTGGACTGTTGAAGAAACATGTCTTTGGCCTACGCTTAAAGCTAGATACTTTTCGATAATATCAAATATCTCTGAATTTGAAGAAGTGTGTATTCTACATCCTTTTTTGTATCTTGTTGGGACATATTCTCTATAAATAGGGACTGATGGTAAATCCAAACAAAATTGCAATCATTATTAATTTGGATACTCCTAAGAGTGTGAAGAAATTGTGCTCGGTATTGGGACATATTGGATATTATCGAAAATTTATTAAAGCTTATACGCTAATCACTGCGCCGATGCAGAAGTTGTTGAAGAGGGACGCCACTTTCTATTGGGACAAGTTCTATCAGAAGAGTCTAGACATACTTAAGGAAAGGATGGTTATTGTGCCCATCTTGGTATTCCCAGATTGGTCGAAGAAATTCCATGTACATGTTGATGCTTCATGTATCGCACTAGGAACTATAATAGCGTAGTCAGATCTTGGAGATATTGATCATACAATTGCATTTTCAAGTTGGAAACTATCAAATGCTAAGTGAAATTAATGAACCAAAGAAATAGAAGGGCTAGCCATGGTGTATGTGATACAATTTTTTTTCATTATCTTCTTAGAGGTCATTTGCAGATGTTCACAGATCATTCTACTTTTAAATACCTAGTGAACAAGCCTGTGTTCGAGGGGAAGATCTGTAGGTGGATCCTTTTTTTCCAAGAATATGATTTTGAAGTTATTGAGAAGCTTGGAAGGCTGAATGCAGGACCAAACAACTTATCGCACATTCAAAATGGTGAAGAACCAAGTAATTTGGATGACAGGTTACAATATTTGCAATTGTTCACTATTAAGATAGTTGATTATCATTTTTTCGATATCATCCATTTTCTAACAACTGGGAGTATGCTTACATAATATATGGTCAATCAGATGAAAGAATTAGTACTACATGCAGTATATTTCACTTTGATCGTGGGTCAATTATACAAGATGGGAGTTGATGAAGTTTTTAGGTGATATGTTCCTGAGTTCGAAAGACCAAGAATATTTGTAGAAGCACATGTAGGAGTTGAAAGAGGTCATTACACTGGTAAACCAAACATGCAGAATATATTAAGGGTTGGTTTATGGTGTCCTAATTTGTAGAATGATTCTAAGGAATATTATACTTCTTTTGATGTATATTAGAGGACTGGAAGACCCTCGCACAGAGATGAGATTCGACTACAACCGCATGTAACTTTGCAGGCCTTCAAAAAATGGGAAATTTATTTTTCAAGATGATTAGCCCCCCAGGGAAGAAGAATGGAGTGCAATACATCATCAATGATACACATTAGTTAACTAGGTGTGCGGAGGCTCAACGTGTGAAGGACTGTAGTGCAGAGACGGATGCACACTTTATCTTTGAGAATATTTTGATAAGGTTTGGATTCCGCAAAAATCTGATGAGTGACTAGGGTACACATTTCCTAAATGAAGCATTCAAAATACACCACCATAAGATTATGCACTATCATCACCATGAGAATGGAACCATAGAATCTTTCAAGAAAATTCAATAGAATGAACTCACAAATATATGCAACACTAATCGTAATGACTGGTAAGTGCGCATAACTAATGTTATATAGACGTACAGAAAAATGTGAAAGAAGTTGATGGGTCAAACACATTTGAAGATGGTCTACAGAAAAGAGGTCGTTATGCATATGGAATGCATTGTCCCTAGTCTACACATAGCAGCCATAACCAACATGGTTTACCAAGACATTATGGAAGAGCGTCTACTGCAGCTTGTTGCGCTGGAGGAAGATAGATTGATTGTTGGTTTTCACCAGCAAGTGCAGAAGGCACGTAGAAAGACTTGGCATGATTAACATATCAGAAAAAATACTTTGAAGAATGATGATTTGGTTTTTCTATATGATAGTAAGTTTTTCCAGGGAAGTTTAAGATGCACTGGCTTGGGCCCTATATTATCAAGGAAATTACAAATGGAGGTGTGGTGAAGTTGGCAAATTTAATCGGTGAATTAATTCCCATATATATTAATGGTAGTCACCTAGAACATTACAGGGATGACCCCATTCCTGCATGTGCTAAATGAATATAGGGAATAAATAATTTCTTAGCGCACCAGATAGTTTTGAGAGGGTACAAGACTTTAAAGAAGTCTATCAGGGGTTATAAAAATTCTTGGAAAAATTTGGTGCAATGAAAGTTGAGGGAACGTAGGTATCTATGAAGCTAACACAAAAGTCGCTCTAGGGGGTTGTGAAAGTTGTAGACAGGCTATAAACTAGCCATTGGAATAGTAAATGTTGATAGAACAAATTTATTATCATTTGGAGGAGTGGACAACTTGCATTTAATGAGGATATTATCCCAGATATGGAGCAGTTTGAGCACTAATGAAGCTACATCAATGGAGATAAGTTTGTTTAGGCCAGGCATCACTATAAATATGGCATGGAGGTTTTCATAAGTCCACTTTTCTTTATGAGTTATTTTATCGAATTGTTCCCTCTACTCTCACTCCCTTTGTTGATTCTTATGTTTGCGTAGTAGGAACCACTTGAAGAGACGTTGCACCAACATGGCTTAGGCCATTTAATTATAGAAAATATGACTGCAAATAACCCTACCCCTATTATGCCGCAAGCACCTGGTGGCAGTGGCAGTTGTTAGTGTCTAAAAGACTCAATGATCAAATACACTCTTTCCTATTTATTTGGTAGAAGTCCTTTTTCAAAATTTTATGTTTTCAAATAAATTATTAAAGAAAATTTTGTTCATAGGGATGTTGTCTAGGTTAGATGTTTCTCCCTTCGCCCGCTCATGGTCATCATTAGTTCAAGGTCATATCATAATTTGTGTCTCTAGGGTCATAGATTAGTTAACTTACCTTCATCTATGTCATGATCTAGGGCTTGTTTTTTTTTTTTTTTGTCATCACAATGTCAAATCATGTTAGAAAGGAAAATAACAGTCATTGTCATTAGTCAAGTCACCTTCATTGGGAGTTAGCAAAGATAGTAAATAAAAAAGGGAGAAACTTTTACTTTTTCAAGAAGTATGCTACACTGTCAAAATATTTCAAAAATAGATTTTTCTCAAAGCACAACATGATGTCACTAAAGTCAAAAGCAAATCTTGTAAGTTTATAAAGGGAAATGAAACTACTTTTGAGTTCAATTCATCCTTTCATTTTCAAAGAGCTCCTCTCTCATGATCACAACTCTCCAAAGCCATCCAAGTTCCAAAAATCCATCAGAATAGTAAATTCCTCATTGCTCAAGTTTTAGGTGCTTCCAATTCAATAAGTGAACATTCCTCACCTCTCATTTAGTTCAATTTCTTCATCAAATGGTGGATTATCTCTTCTTGTGTTTTCAATTATTTTTTTGGTTTCATTGATGTTTGAATTGCTTCATTAAGGAAAACCCTAGTTTTATCATCTAAAAAACTTCACAAATCACTCATACACCTTACCAAATCACTCAATAGCATTAATACCTCTCATAAACCCCATTTTCACTCAAACCCTAGTTCTCACTATGCTTTTGTAGAGAAACTAGGTAAACTTTCTGTTTTAACTCTTTTTCCACCTTTACCATGCCCATTTCAAAAAATTCCAATTTCATTATTTATCTAACTCACCGTCCTACTTCCCCAAATATTTAAGGGATTTTTGCATAACTCCAGTCCCTCTCATTTCTATCCCTAAACTCACTGCATCAGTCTCACCTATTTTCCCAATTTCACCCTCCCTTTCCTTCACATCAAACTAGGGATTTATTTTTCTGGAAAACATCATGGAAGGTGACATGAGAAAGTACAACAAGAGAGGTCATCATTCTAGATATGAGCGAACTCATATGAAGGAGATCAATGCTTTACAATTCACCAAAAGGTCGTTTGCTAGGGTTTATATTCCACACAAGGAAAGTCCTACTTCAAATATACTTTTTGAGGTAATGAAGATGAATTTGAAAAAAGTTAAATAGGTTTTTGTCCATAAAAGAGAAAAGGAAAAAAACTCCTTAATGTTATGCACAGGTGTTATGATTTGAGAGAAATGACCAAACTACAGTTGCTCCAGGTCATTTTCTGCACTTTTGTATAGGTTGTCTTCAAGTTAATTTTTCAGGGTTTTGGAGAAGGGGTTTTCTTTTCTTTATGACTCCATTATGTATCAGATGTCCTAATATTTCCAACCATATCACCTCTAGCCCCAAAATTATATGTGAATGCCTCTAGAATCCCTCTCAAATAGAACACTATTCTTTTGTTGAGAGCATGCCACGTTTCTGCAATTTTTAGTGATGAACTTCAAACTTGGATTCGGAGAAAATGGGAAAGTATTTTGGAAAAGCAAAGGAGGTTTTTCTTCATAACATACCAAAGGAAAAAAAAATTATCTCATTTCTATAGAAAGTGTTATGGTTAGATAGATATTTATCCATATTTGAGCCTATTTTTGCAGAAACGTTTTGGATTTTGGATTTTTGGCAATTTTGGCAATTTCAATTGTGCAGAAAGGTCACGTAGTTGTGCAACACTTTTCCTCAGAGGATTCAAATGAGGTTTTCTCTACATGGTTGGATTTATTTTGGAGTATAAATTCCATATATGGTATTTTATTTTCATGACACCTTCTATTTTTGGAGATAAACCCAAAAAACACCCCATTTTTCATGTTTTTGCCATTGTTTTTCCCTTTAAGTGATGCTTCTGGAGTAATCTTTGAAAAATGAAGTTTTGAAGGTTTTCAATGTTTTTTATTTTTGTTTTTAAGGTTGGTTTGGATATAGGAAATCCAGGGCTACCTTTATAAATCTTTAGATAAGGAGGAGGATGTCCTAAAGTCAACTAAAAACACCCTCAAAGTGGCAAAACAATTCTGTGTGTTGCACGATGCTCCTGTCTTGGATTATTTCTCGACATGTGTCAATGAAAATTGGTCTAAATCTCAAGGTAAAAATTTTCGCAAGATATTTTTTTGTATAAGGAATTTTTTCCCCTCATTTTTGAGGAATCATGTAGTTACTCAAGGAGATAAAGACTCCTAGTTGTTAGCTAAATTCGAGGGGATTGTTTCTAACTTCCCTAAATTCTAGGAAATGACTCATAGGGTGAATTTATGATGTATTTTTTATTATTTTTTTACCTAATGAGGTGGAATATTATCTATTTTATATATGTATTCCAATTCAAGTCATTTTATATGTTAGATAGTTAATATTTCATTTATGCATCTTATGTACAATATTTTTCAGTGAAATGAAAGAGATGTTGCAGCTATACTTTTGGGACTCGAATGGAATCCTTATTAGCATTGCTTTTCTCAGTAAAACCATCAATTTTAATGTGTATTCTTCCATCAAATCAGATGTATGCTTCTATATGATAAATCTTATGATTCTATAAAGATAATTATTTCTTTTTGTGCATTTTTTATAAGATTTTCATAAATTTGTTTTACCTCTTATGATGAATGAATTCATGTAATATGCTCATTATGACCCTCTCACTTTTTTCAAACCCTATACCACATTGAAAATTTAATATGTTTCTAAGTATACCTACCTAACCTCATCTTCATCTCTGCAGCTGGTCATTTGAAATCAAACATGAAACCTAGACCTAGTTACTAGACTCACATTCCTATCTAACAAAATTCAAAACAAAACCATAATTCATTGAGCTTATATATAGCCTAAGATCATTACATCTCCAACCACCTCATTGAATATAAAAATTACATTGAGATAGCCCTCCCCCATTTGGTAGGGCTAGCTATCAAATCTAGATATTGGTTTGAGGTTACCTCCTTCAGTCTCGATTCTCAACCTTGGGAAATGGAGGGAGTGATAATAGCACAAAGAAGCAAAAGAACGGTAAAAAATTGGGTAAAAGGAAGTGTCCGCACAATCTGACCCCAAATTCAAAACCACCTCCACTCGCTGATAGGAATAAGTGACCAATGCACTAATTTGAGTTAGATTTTGTGGTAACTACGCTGGAAAAAGGTTTCGTTGAGGAGGTTGAGCTAATGTCTTAGTTTCCTCCACATATGGCCCCATAGAAGACATCACTAGATGTTCACAGGGATCCTGATAAGGTCAAGGCCCACATCAATATACCCCTACTACCTAAGAATGTTCTATTTGAGGGTGACCTACTAGGATGGGTCCCCTCTCTGAAGTTGGAGGATTGGGATTTGGCGGACCATGAAAATTTTCTTGGGCTTGTGCCATTGCAATATTTGGAGCAAGTCCCATATGAAGAAACTAGAGTAATCAAGGCAAAGATAATGAAATGGGCTTTGGGACAATATAATTTTGGGCTCGTAAGCCTCTTACATGTTCCCCAATTTTGTCGCAGCACCATCAATGATATCTATATGTGACAGTTTCTGACTCTGGTGAAAAATAATTACCTCTAGATGGGAACGTGGATTCCCATTGATGATATGCTCATAGACTATATTACAGGATTTCCATACCAAGGATAAGACCTCACAAAAGCCTTCAGAGGTAAGGGAAAGGAGAAGAAAGTCATGGAAAACATGAAGCATAAATATGGAGTGGTTGGAAATACAAGGGGATTTTTTGTTAGTACCATTAACGACCCTCAAGTTACATTTTATACAGAGACCTTGGCATGCAAAATAATGAGGAGGTGTCACACTAAAGTGGTTCTGATACAATTCACTGTGTTATATTTGCAGTGCGTCAAAGGCGTTTACTAGAACTGGGAAAAGTATCTGTGCCAAGAGATTTTGGAGAATGTATGAGAGGCGGAGGAACAAAAGGAAGCTTCTCCATTATTCATGGTTTTTACTCCTCATCATGCTCGTGGGATGGAATTAGTTGTCTCAATAAAAAATTCCCCACCATTGACTGTGATCTATGCGAAGTAACACGCTATCCATCTCTGTGGGCGATGAATAATCCATCACGGCTGATAGAAAATTAAATATTTTGGGTCTTCATCGAAACAAAGCTTCATCGGGATGTTCCCTTGAAGTCACACCACTCACCAACCTTTTATGAACATTAAAAACACATTGCCGACTTCAAGGTTTCATTTCACAATGTGCACATCCATGCAAATGTAGATATGTCCAAGGTGTGGTATGAACTACCTTACCTTGTCACAAAATATGATCTTGTCCTGATGACCACTAACTAATATCCCTCCTGAATGATTGCAACAAAATATGTCGACCCCACCTCCTCCTCACCTCTCAATATGTCTGCATCAGATCCAAGCACCAAGATAGATGCCAAGAATGATAAACAAAAGCGTAGAAAATTGACAGAGATGGAGGAACAACCAAAGGACACTATGGATGTTCTTGGTGACGAAGAGTTGGAGGATATTGATGGAGATAGTGCATACACACATTCAACATAGAAATACACCCATAAAAGAACCAAGAGAGGGCCCTAGTCACCAATAGGCCCACGAAGGAAGATAAAATCAACAAATAATTTGGGAACCAAGGCCCTTGTGTTGGTAGAATGTCATTTTTATGAAATTGGCAATGTTTTCAAGAAAACCACGGAAGAAGCTTGGATTACCATCAAGCAACAATACAATACCGTCCTCGACGATGTGCAACAAGGCCTCTAGTAGCTAAGGGTTCAAGAGAGTGAGATTCAGGCGAGCGTAAATCAAGCGAGCACTATTTAATTCATCACCCTAATCGTCGAGTCAAGCATAGACAGTAGATTGATTCATATTCCTAGAGTAGCGCTCCATTCCTATCACCAAGGACAGTGTGACATCGTGGGTGCTTGGTCAGATATTGGAGTCAACTTGGTCGCACTACCGAGTGGCCAGTTGCACACGATGCACATAATGATCATGGATGAGTTGCAATATGAGGAGTATTGTGCATCACATGCTACTTCAAAAGAATAAAAGCAGGCCAACAAGTTATATCAGGGGCAACAACTCACTGAACAAGCATGGAGTGCCAGAAAAAGCCATCGCGTACAACTCGAATCACTCATCAACTAACTCTTCTCTAAGATCACTGGATTGTTGGTATCAACTAACGCTTTGATGACTACAAATCTAGAGACTCTTACAACCACACTGAAGGCTTCATAAATGGAAATAGAGAGTGTGCGTGTAGACCTAGAACAAATGATCGTAGACTTGTAGAGAAAGCTCCAACTACAGACAATGAAAGAAGTCCAAGCATAAGGAGTTGTCATTGTTCAACAAAAAAAAGGCAGCCTTATTGCAACAGTGGACGAGTGTAGCACTTTATTCAAGGAGACAATGGGGATATGGTTCTCGATTGAATAAGATCCAATACTTCAACAATTTCAAACTGACATTCGGGATAAACAACAACAGTTTGATGATATTTGGGTCGTCGCGTGGACCTTGGTTCTATCACAAAGGTTAACCTGGTTGCTGGAAGCATGACATATTCAAGATGAGATGGATGCGATGTGCCATAAGGAGAAGCTCCTAGAAGCAAGGACCTAGCCTTGGGCTAATGAATTGCTTTTTTTGTCACAAACAATTGGGGGTGTGCTCAAGTGACTTCGCTAGACTCAACGCAAGATTCGATTGGTAGTGGAGGGGCTTACTAAAGAAAAGTTAGTCAAAGAATCACAAAGCGCTGCAATGCAGAGTACGAAGGCCATCCAACCTTTGCATGAATCCATCCAAACCCTCAAAGCCAAAATGTAGGAATCTGGAGTAGATTTACTCGAGGATGAGTCATGATTTTGTGTTGGGGCACGTTGGGCTAGGGTATGCTTGGTCTATTCTCAAGTCATTCCTATCAAATTTGTTAAAGTGCAGCATGGAGGTGAAGGGGGCTTTGCGGTGGGTCAAATCTCCTTCCTTTTGTAACGGGAAAAAATGGTATAACATCGAGCTTAAACCAAGGTTTGAGTCCATGGATTTTATGCATATAAGTCATATAAAAAGGGCATATATGTGTCAATTCAAGAATAAATCAATCATCTATGATTTATCTTTAGTGAATGTGATTTTGGGCAAGTTTTTGTGATTATTCTGAGTGAATATAGGCTCCTGCAACTGTGTGTGCAGATACCTATGTCCTGGGCTATGCGCGAGGACTCTGTGGCTATGAGCGCAAGAGAAATAATTGTAGTCATTGAAGATATACTTAATAAAAAAAGTTTTGGAATTAGTATTTTACTTGCATGATCTATGTATTATGTGTAATGTGTTTATTTTCTTATATATCTACTACAATTTGCATTATTTGACACAAATTTGTCGAGGTTAATTATATAATCATAGATCTCTGTAATTGTGCGAGAATTTATATCAGCATTAAGGGGTTCTCTTAAGTTAAATTTGAATAAGAATATATCTTTTTGTTTGCGCAAGAACTGCATCTGTGTTAAGGGTTTTGTTAGAATTAGATCTGAATCAGGTTAAAAGTTGTAACATAGCATAGTAGTGATTAGATCATATCAAAAAGGGTTAGATCCACATCACATTCCTTCCTCAGGGTGAGGAAACCTGGTTCCATCACCCCCCATGCTACTTTGGGTGAGACTTGATCTATGCAAGCGGATCAATACGGAAAGGGCCAGTAGTTGGAGGGTTTTTTTGGTTGCATAACACACTATGAACTTGGGTTAGGACCCCCTAAGCCAACAATAATTCAATTAATCTTAAATTACTTCATTAATTATCAACTAAGGTTCATGTACTTATGAACTGTATATGCACCATTTATGCTAGGATTTCTATTTTTGGATGAAATTTATCCAAGTATGGATGAATGTTAGACAATATTAAAGAGTTGTCACACATATGTTCTTCTCATTTAAGGTACTTGCAAGACAATTGCTGAATTGAATTGAAAATTAATCTATGACTTGAAATAACAATTTATTCTAATCGCAGAATTGAAGGTCTATTTCTAATTTTCATAAAATAAATATCAATGCTATTTGAAGGAAAGAAATCATAATACTAGTTACAGAAAATAATGCGTGACACTATTTTCTAGAAAGAAATCTTAACACTAATTGCGGAAATGAAATCTTAACACTAATTGTTGAAAATAAATACTGATACTATTTTCAAAGAGGAAGTAACTTGGAAAAGGGAAATTAATCAACTTAAATTGTAGCTTCAAATGATAAATAATGTGCACTAATAATATCTAAAAACCATCTATTCATTATCCACAAAATTTAATTGAGTTATAAAACTGAATTATTGAATGAAATGCTTTTTGGCAATAAATATTTTTGGAAGGAGTTAGACTAGAAAAAAAATGAAATTACTCTATTCGAAGTTTAAAAGAAACTATTTATGTTGACAAAGAGAAAACTATGAGAAATTGAAATTCAATTGAAAACTATCTACTCTTACAACTATCCAGGGGGCCCTCCCAGGAGTGTGAGTTTGTGATTGATTCAACCGACTCACTTAACCACACACTGATTGAAAACTACATTCAACCGACTCACTTAACCACACACTGATTGAAAACTACAAAATATTATATTAATCATAGAGGTTTCTTGAACAAATCTTGCAGATAATTAACAACAATAGTTATTTTCTTTTTCTTTTTGCCTCATGGCTTTTATATATTTATTTATCAAACTAATCTAAGATTCCTAAGTTGAGAGGAAATTTAACTATTATTATATATAATAAGTGGTATTAAATTGAAAGTCTATCTCCTCATGATTTTCTACTAGAATATAAAACCATGAAGGATTCTTATTGAACATATCATCTCCCAATAAAACAAATCATCTCCACATTCACTTGATCTTCGCCATGATCTCCTGCCAAAATTTTCTTGACTGCTGGAACATCATAACCAGAGTTGACTTCTGCTTTGACTTCTAGACATTTCAACTTCTATATCTTTGCATACCATGAAGATAGGTGTACATCCATGTATGGGGGAATTTTCATCTACTGGTACCTTTCATTCATTCTTTGGTGCATTGAAACTTGTCTAACCATAGAGATAGCTGCATAATTCTACTTTAGCCACATCTCCCTTGGCCTCCATTTTGTCCAAGAGGTTCACAACCTCCTTAATTTTTCCTTTATTGCTAAGACAAGAAATCACAATGTTGAAAATTATAGTATATGGCTAGCAACCATCATTGCTCATCTTCTCAAAAAGATCTTTGGCCTCCTTTTTCCCTCTTTGCAGTTTTCCCTCTTTGCAAAGATGATCCATCAACATTCAATATCTAATTTTATTAGCATAGCATCATTGTTGGTTCATTTCAAACAACAATGCATATGAAAAGTCCACTTTTAGCAAATGAAAAAGAGCTTTAATAAGAATTTATAACATTATAACATTATTTGTAAGTTTATTTTAAGTTGGGATTCCAAGTATCTCCGTATTTATATTTTTTATTGTCTCATTTATAAACTTTACTTCATTGATTTGTAGCTTGTTTGAATGTACAATTGGATTCCATGTCTCTCTATATCGAATTTTTTTTTAGGTATTTTAATTTACAGAATTTTTGTTTTCTTAATTTTGAATACATTAGTGGATAACATAAAGTTCATTATATAATATGTTTTGATTTTTAAATTATAGTAAAATGAGTTAATTTAATTTATTTAAAATTTAATTTTTATTGAAAGAATTATCCCAAATATCATTTAAGAAAAATTAAAATATATTTAAAAGGTAATATAAAATAATAATTTAATCAAATAAATATGGTAAAAAATTTCTTACTACATATAAGTTAATTTGTTTTACAAAAGTATTGTAGATTTTTATGATGAGTTTGAGGTTATGATATCAGTTGAGTTTACAATGGACTAGTAATTTATTATGTTAATTTGGAGATGGTTATAAAAGATATTTTTATCCATATAATAAAATTTGATGTAAAAGATAATTAACATAATACATTTCAATTCTACAAAAATATTCTCAACAATGTGTGTGATGTTATGATATTGATGTTTACAATGTCTTTTAATTTTCCGTTTAAAATCTCCTTACAAAATATCTTCCTATTAATGCTAGCACACTAATTCTCCATGGTCATATTGATATCCTAAATTTAATCTCATTCCCCACACACACCCCCACATACATATGAGACCTTTCCATATTCTTTCATATAAATGGTGAAATGGTCAAGAAAAATCGCAATGACCAATTGAGCTAACACATTAGACCAATTGTACTTTTGTGTGTGTGTGCGTGTGATATTATGATACAATGGTGAACACATTTTCATTTTGTTTTATAAATTTTATCCACACACATATGTAACCATTAATTTTATTACAAGGAAATGGTTGTGATATATTTTCTGTGTTATTGAGATAATAGAAGCTTATATTTGTGAATGAACAATTTCAAAAGTTTCAATAGTGATTTGAAGTGGGATCGATGTTTAAAAAAATACAACATTGTAGTTTCCCTCATTACAAGGATGGTACATAGGGTAAACCCTAAATTCTTCAAGTCATAATATTAGGTTAATGACATATCTTAAAGTCATCATAACAATCTACTTATTGATAAATAAACATTTCAATTTCTGGAATTGAACCTTGGTGAGGAGTATAACACTCCTCTCAACTACCTAGAGTAAACCCAACTAGCTAAATAAATGTTAAATTTAGATAACAGTGGTGTTCTATGCTTGATGCACTTTTACTTCAATCTTTCATAGGCCCGACACAAGATATCAATCACATAACATTGAAAGTAAATTTTTGATAGAACACAATAATAGATCAATAGAAGACAAGACAAATATAAATCAGATTTACAATTCCTTATGTCCAACAAAGATATGAGATATTGTTGCGTTACGACGGTCAATAGGATGCTTCAACCAGCAAAGTATTTCTGAGTCAGTCAACAATTTCATGTGTCACACCCACAATCCTCAAAGGCGACTCATCACAAATCAACACAAGTAAAACCAAGGAAAACGCACAAAATTCAACACAAGGAGATTTAAATAAGTCAATGCAACAAATAAGGGCTTCAAGGAAGCAACCTGTAATTCCTCGATTTTAGTTCCCAGTTGTATGACCTCCTAAAATCAGAATTTCTGAAGAATATTGAGTTCAAACCACCAAGGGTTGACCATGGTAAATTTTGGTCAATGTTGCAGAATAAAGCCCTAAAATGATCAATGCAGAAAACAACAGCAAGCCCTAAACAGATAAACACAAAAAAATAGCAGCTTCGCTCTACACGTGTGGGAAGAAAAATAACTCCAAAGGCTATCAAACCAATCATATCACAATGAGATAATGTGTGATGAGATGATGAGAAAAGGACCTCCAAGTCTCTCAAATTTATATTCATCAATGACAGTGTGTGACACATCTCTTAGGCATGTGGGATAAATCTAGCCGACCTTGCCCATGTGGAAAAGAGATTCAAAACCAATGTTTTTATCATCCAGTCAAGATGATCTTTAGATCAATATTTCACTTTTCTGAAAGAGGAATCCAAAAAAAATATGACCATGATCATATGACCAGTGGAATATGGAGTTTGGATCTACTTACCGAAAATCAGCACTCCCTATCAACTAGGAGGAACTCCATCTATCCACAAGTGCCATCCATCATGTACCAACCCAAACACCGTGCATCATCCAGTCGTAACTTGCTTTGTTGGCTCTTTATTTCAAAAAAAAGGGTGAGTCACAAAGACATCACACACATCTGACCTGACGTTATATTTATAGGTAAAAACCTTTCTCAGACTCAAAAGAGTCTCATACTAACCCAAAGTCAGTTTAAAGGATAAAACATTATCATACTTGATCACATATCAAGGTGTTGGACACGTGCCATCCTAGAAATAGAGAGTGCGTGATCTAGGTGGATATTGGTGGTCACCCACTTTTTCCACTTGGGGCCCCACCATTGTCTCTTTCAGTTTTTTAGTTTGGGCACAACTTACTATTTTTAGCAGTTTTTTGGGTCCTGAACTTCCGGAGCTGTTTTGAGGCCCTAAACGACATTTTTTGGGAAAATGGAGAGCAACATGGGTCCATGGATCAATGTTTCTTGTTCAAAATTTGTAGTCCTCTGATAGATCTTTCTAGAGAGTTATGGTACGCATCAAACGGAGATCGTATGCCAAAGTTACGCCCCTGGGAAGTTGAAACACGAATTTACCCAAACGGGGCCCATAGTTTTGGCGCTTCATCTCCTAGGGTTAGGGTTTTGGCTGTCTAGGATTTACCATTGTTTCTAAATAATAAATAGACCCTCGAGCCTCATTGTAACTCAGTTCAGAGGCCTGTAGCTGCCACATCTCTTCTCATAGATAGCTACCAATGCCCTAGCTAGTTTTATTTCCATTCTGTCTGTAAGCAAATTTCAGTTCTTTGATATTAATGAAATAAAGTGTTATTTCCACTGCATCTCTTTATTTATGGTTATGTGTTTATTCTGTTGCATTCCTGCATAAATCTGGATCAGTGGTATCATAGGGGTCTGCTTTTTCTTGATCCTTCTTTGCATGTCCCCAACGAGGTTGGGGTATAAGGAGTTAGGGCTCGATCTGGTGGAACCTTTGCAAGATCAGCGTCGCAAACCTCGATGGACGCCCATGGGGGACGAAAAGAAAGATGAGGGAGTAGGAGATCCTATCAAAATATTTCTCAAGGAGGCCCTCGAAAAACAAAGGAACGCGATGATGGATAAATTTTCCCAGATCCTTCAACAGCTGCCCACCAACAACGCATCTGCATCCAACAGCCACTCTGGAGGTGCAACTCCTTTTAAAGTACAAGAAAATTTTGACATTCCCATATTTGAGGGTCAAATATATGCAGATGCCATAGATAGATGGTTGAATCTATTAGAAGGATATTTCTCAGTTCATGACTTTTCGGACAGGGAGAAGATTATTTTTGCACTCCTCAAAGCTGCCCCCCATGTCAAGGACTAGTGGAAACCCACTGTGAGAGAAAGGACGAGAAAAAACCCTCTCTGTTCTCGGCTAAACCCACTTGGAATTATTTTCGAGACTCCATCAAGGAACAATACTATCCCGTGGGGAGCTATGAGGACAAGTACATACAATGGACCACGCTGCAACAACTAAGGGATCAAGATGTGCATGAGCCGACGAATCTGTTTCATACCTGCGCACCAAGTTGGGTATCAAATATTTAGAGAAAAATCTGGTGCTAAAGTATCACAGTTGTCTGCACAGAAACATTCAGGAGGAAATGGAGTTCCTTGACATCTCCTTGCTTGGCACGACATACCGGTATGCTACCAAGATTAAGCGGAAATTCAAACAGAAGAAGTGAGACTTTGGATCTGCGAATCAAAAGCAAGGGAAAGGTGCTCCCAAACCATAGAACAAAGGACAGAGCCAAGGCATGGCAACTCAAGACAATCTGTCGAAGCCACAAGCAAAGAACAACACTGTAAAGCCAAAGAAGGACACGGGAAAGTGGTGTGAGTTCCATAAGAGCTCCACTCACAACACAAGTGAGTGTCGGGCCAAGCAGTCGCTGGTGGCTGAGATGCCAGCTTCTAAATCAGATGCATGCTCTGACTCTGAATCAGAACCTGAGAAGGGGAATGACAAAGGGAAACAGATTATTGATGCGGAGCCCAATGCCACTATTGCCACTACGAAGATCCAGAAGGAGGAACCAGAAGATCCAGAGGAGGAGGAACATCTCTTCCACTCCCAAATGTGGGTAAAGGGCTCTCTGGTACAGTTCATTGTTGACAATGGGAGCCAAAATAACCTCATTTTAGCAGATTCCGTGAAGCGGTTGGGCTTGCTAACCACAACTCACCCACATCCATACACCATCGAGTGGCTTCACCAAGGACGAGATCTCCGCGTCAGCCAGCAGTGCCGCCTTCCCTATAGCATCAAGCCCTTCACGGATGAGGTATTATGTGATGTTGCTCCTATTGATGTTTCTGATGTATTATTAGGACAACCATACTTGTGGAAGCGTCATGATGTGTATGAGTCTCGACCTCGTGCTGTTATTGTTACTTTGGGAAATAAGTTGTACAGGATACCAGAGGTACCACCTCCTGCCGCTATCTCTTTGGTTACTGCAGAACAATGCAGTAAGCTCATTTCCCAAACCAGGAAATTCATTTTCCTGATGATCCACCCCCAGGGCAAGAAGAATACTATGGCCACGACCTCCAGACAAGGCTCCTCTGCACAATAACGATGAATGGATAAGGTTGTGGAGGAGTATGGAGACATCTTCACCTCACCCACAGGGGTTCCTCTGCACTGTCAGGTCAAGCACTTGATTGATCTGACCCTAGCTGCGCCACTACCCAATGGACCGATATATCAGCAGTCTGTTCTGGAGAACGATGAAATCAAGAGGAAGATTTAGGAGCTGCTGCAGAAAGGTCACATCCGACCAAGTTCATCACCTTGTGGGAGCCCGATCATGTTGGTACAGAAGAAGGATGGGACGTGGAGACTCTGTATTGACTATCGAGCGCTGAACAAGATCACTGTCCAGTATAGGTACCCGATCCCACAGATTGATGACCTTCTAGACCAACTCAAAGGTGAAAAATATTTCAACAAGGTTGACTTGAAGTCGGGGTATCACCAGGTACCGATTGAACCCTCTGATGTGTGAAAGACTGCTTTCAAATCCAAGGAAGGCCTTTTCGAATGGCTAGTCATGCATTTTGGGTTGACAAATTCTCTTTCAACCTTCATGAGGATGATGTACGACATCTTGTGGCCATTCACCAACTCATTTGTAGTGGTGTACTTAGATGACATTCTGATCTTTAGCCAGACTTGGGAAGAGCACCTTCACCACATCCGACAAGTCCTCCAAACACTGTGGAAACACAAGTTGTGTGCCAATTTGGAGAAGTGCACTTTTTGCATGACACAGGTTCAATATCTGGGATACATTATTGATGAAAGGGGGGTGCATGTGGATCCATCCAAGATCCAAGTCATTTGGGATTGGCTAGCCCCAACCACTATAACAAAGCTTTGCAACTTTCTGGGTCTTGCTAATTTCTACAGGAGGTTCATGTTGGGATTCTCTCATATCACTTGGCCCTTAGTCAAGTCACCAAGGGAGGAGCGAGAGAAAAATTCTTTTGGTCGGAACCTCAACAGAAGGCAGTCACAGAATTGAAAAATTGCCTCTGTTCTGCCCCAGTGCTCACTTTACCAGACTTGCAACAGCCATTTGAGATCGAGATAGATGCCTCTAACTAAGCTATTGGGGCAGTTCTTACTCAACAAGGACATCCAGTGGCATATCAAAGTGAGACATTGTCTGACATAGTTTGCAAGTATCCCACTTATGACAAAGAAATGTATTCCATTATGCAAGCTTATCGACAATGGAAGCATTACATTTTGGGGAAGGAAACAATCATCCACATAGACCAATGGCCCCTACAGTTCATACAGACACAAGGGAAGTTGCAGAATGATCACCATCAGAAGTGGTCCACATATTTGCAACAATTTATTTTGAACATCAAGTAAAAGAAGGGTAGCACCAATCATGTTGCAGACTAACTTAGCCGACCACCGATAGTGGTGCTCAACACCGTGCTCAACTCTTGTGGGCATGAGACTTCTGATTAGCCTCTTCTCTATGAGAGTGACCCAGAATTTGGCCAGACTTACAAGGCACTCTTTGTTATGTAAACATGACTCGAGGTAGAATCAATGTTTACTAGGGTAAATAGTAATGGTTTTGGGGCACATGGTTTTGTGCACCCATGGTTTTGGCCCATGGTATTACATGTAATGGAGCCTATAAGAGGCTGGGAATAATTCGTTATAAGGTAGGCTTGCAGGTGAGTGGTGAAGGCTCACTTGGCTAGATTGGCCAGGGTTTTTTTGGCCAATGGTTAATGAAATTTCATTGGTTGGGTTTTTCCCCAGATTTGGGGTTTTCCTGGTTAAACATTGTGTTTAGGTTTATGTGATTTGTTGTTGGGTTTTGTATGTGTATTATTCTCTCGGTAAATATTTTATTTCTACTATAAAATCCTAACAAGTGGTGTCAAAGCCATATTTGGCTTCAAAGGGATGCTTTTGTAGCCAAGGGTTTTATTGGCCCGTGAATGGAGAAATCAATGCAACCTTTTGCAGATCTGGCGATACGGAGCATGGTGTTTCTAGGAAATAGGAAATATCCAATTGATTGATTCCATGGGGAATTCCATGGAGGGTTTCTCAATGGATAAAGAGAACAATGGTGCTGCCACAGCTCAGATCTGGCGACTAGCAGTGATAAGAAGTTGGTTCGAGAAATTCAGAGATGAGAGGATGTTTGCACGTGGATTAATTAATTGATGAACCATGTATTTGAAGAGAACTCCTAGAGGACTGGCGGTTACAGAGGCTGGTGACCCATGTAATCCGGTAGATGGGTTCTTTTTATATGGACATTGATTTCATATGTACAAAGAGCAACAATGAAACAAAAAAATATTATTATAATGGAGTTAATTTTTTACATGTAAATGGGCATACTACTGTAAGACCTGGTATGGCATGCGTACCCCTGAGTAATCTCTGGTAAAGTCTAGGTTAGACCTAGGTGATAGGGGGGATGTCAAGTTTAAAATTACCCTGGGTAAAAATTTGAGGGGGGAAGAGCTAGAGTGAGCGATGTTGTCTCATTTAGTAGGTTTGGCTGGATTTAGTCAATAATCCCCAAGTCAAGTTTAAGGGGGGAATTGTTAGGTAAACATGACTTAGGGTAGAATCAATGTTTACTAGGGTAAACAATAGTGGTTTTGGGGCACATGTTTTTGTGCACCCATGGTTTTTTCCCATGGTATTACATGTAATGGAGCCTATAAGAGGCTGGGAATACTTCATTGTAAGGTAGGCTTGCAGGTGAGTGGTGAAGGATCACTTGGCCGGATTGGCTAGGGTTTTTTTGGCCAATGGTTAATGAAATTTCATTGGTTGGGTTTTTCCCCAGATTTGGGGTTTTCTTGGTTAAACATTGTGTTCATGTTTATGTGATTTGTTGTTTGGTTTTGTATGTGTATTATTCTCTCGGTAAATATTTTATTTCTGCTATAAAATCCTAACACTCTTGGGGGGTATGAAAGTTCCAAATTTTCACCTCTAAGATGCAATTTTATGTCACATGGGACACCTTTGTGTTCCTTCAAGCGAGCGTGCCAAGATGATATGGGAAGCACACTACAGTCGATTCATTGGGCATTTCGGGGTTGAGAAAACAGTAGCAATCCTATAGAAGTATTTCTATTGGCCGAACCTTCGAAAGGATGTCGAGAAGCACATCAGATCCTGCACTGATTGTGCCATTTCCAAACTGACCATCAAGAAGCAAGCCCTATATACTCCTCTATGTGCCCCTAGTCGACCTTGGGAATCCATATCTATGGATTACATGTCGAGCCTGCCTTCTACTAAGCAGGGAAATGACTGTGTTTTCGTGGTCGTTGACAGATTCTCGAAGATGGCCATTATGGCAGCCTGCAAGAAGAATATCACAGTAGAAGCCACTACTAAACTCTTCTTTGAATCAGTGTGGGTGAAATTTGGGATCCCACAGTCTGTCATATCAGATCAGGATAGCAGGTTCCTCAGCACATTTTGGTCCAGCCTCTGGTCAATGTTGGATACCAAGCTCACCAAGTCCACAGCTTTCCATCCCCAAACACATGGCCAGACAGAGGTCGTCAACCAAATGATAGTACACATTCTGCGCATGTACAATTCAAAGCATCCATGCACATGGGACGAGAGCCTCCCCTATGTACAACATAGTTATAATCGGGCTCTCCACAGTTCAATTGGCCATAGCCCCTTTCAGGTGGGCTTGGGATTCCAACCACTATGTCCCATTGACGTAGCCATGCCATTTGCAACTGCTCAGGCCGATTCAGCTCATGTCCAGTCTGAAGTTGACAAAGCAAGTAGCTTCATCGAGCGCATTCAACACATCCGCCAACAGGTTCATGATATATTGGACAGAGCCAATGCCAAGTACAAGCAACACCATGATCAACACCGGGTGCCACACAACTTCCAGGTGGGTGACAAAGTATGGCTACATTTGCAGAAGGAGCGCCTCACTGGACCCCACCGCAAGCTTCGCCCGCTCCGATACGGGCCGTACACCATCACCAAGGCTGTAGGGAACAATGCCTTCAAGCTTAGTATTCCTCCATTCCTTGGTCTGCACCCAGTCTTCAATGTGGATCGCCTTCGTCCTTACTTCCCACCTCTACTGGACACCTCAGACATTGCAGAACAACTCACACCAACAGAGTTAAACCCAGACTGCATGGAACAGGCCACCACAGATTGTATCATGGAAATGCAAATCAAGAACACTCGTCAACAGCAGATCCAACTGTATCGGGTTGTCAAAGCTGGCCAACTCCTGCACCAAGGAAAGTGGTTCACCAGGGACCAAGTTCAGTAGAAATTTCCTCATCTCATGGAGGAACTTAACGCAATGGGGACCATTGCTTCCTAAGGGGGGAGGAATGATCCAGGTGGATATTGGTGGTCACCCACCTATTTCACTTGGGGCCCCACCATTGTCTCTTTCAGTTTTTCAGTTTTAGCACAACTTAATATTTTTAGTAGTTTTTCGGGTCCTAAACTTTCAGAGCCATTTTAAGGCCCTAAACAACGTTTTTTGGGAAAATGGAGAGCAACATGGGTCCATAGACCAATTTTTCTCATTAAAAATTTTTATTCCTCGGATAGATCTTTCTAACGAGGTATGGTACGCATCAAACGGAGATCGTATGCCAAAGCTACGCCCGTGGGAAGTTGAAACACCAATTTACCCAAACGAGGCCCATAGTGTTGGCACTTCATCTCCTAGGGTTAGGGTTTTGGCTGTTTATGATTTCCCATTGTTTCTAAATAATAAATAGGCCCTCAAGCCTCATTGTAACTTAGTTTAGAGGCCTATAGCTGCCACATCTCTTCTCAGAGATAGCTACCAGTGCCCTAGCTAGTTTTATTTCCATTCTGTCTCGAAGCAAATTTCAGTTCTTTGATATTAATGAAATAAAGTGTTATTTCCGATGCATCTCTGTATTTATGGTTATGTTTTTATTTTGTTGTGTTCCTGCATAAATTTGGATTATTACGACAATATTCGATGCTCCATTGGTCTTGCTATGATCTCTATCCACATTTACCACCTCATTGGCCAAATGAGAGGTACTTCCCATGAGCCTAAAACTCCATGGGTAGGATGCGTACAGGGCACAAATCAGAGGGAGGCGAACCAACTCAATATCATAATGGTGGGGAAGAAGAAAAACAAGGTTTGGCAAGCCTAGCCCCATATATTATTATAGCTCCAAGAAGCTATCTTGAAGCCCCTTGGAGCTCCTAGACCTCATAGTCCAACTCAAGAAGGACCCTTAGAATAGGGTCTTTCCACGATTCCAAGCTTCTCACAGAAGGTTAGGAACTTGACCTTCCCTAGGTGCTTTGTGAGAATATCTGTGACCTGTTCATTAGTTCCTATATGATCAATCCTTACATTTCCTCGCAGTACCATATCCTGGATAAAGTGGTACCTAATATCAATATGCTTGGATTGATCGTGGAACAGGGGATTCTAAGAAAAATGAATCCAACTCTGGTTATCACAAATGATAATAATGGCATCTAGCACATGACTGAACAACTCACTGAAGAGCTTTCGCAACCAAACAACTTCACAAAAGGCCATTCTCACTGCAATGTATTCAGCCTTAGCAGTGCTCAAAGCCATCGACTTCTACTTCTTACTCATCCAAGATATTGAAGCAAAACCCAAGGTGAAGCAACATCCAGATGTGCTCTTGTGATCTAGCACACCACCAGCCTAATCGACATTAGTATATCCATGGAGTCTCAAACTCTTGATAGTGTATCTTAGCCCATGGTTGATTTTTCCTTGAATATATCTCAATAGATTCTTGGCATCAATCCACTGAATTTGATGAGGTTCAACCATATTTTGACTCAATGTGTTCACTGCAAAAAAATATGTCCAGACGGGAGTTCACTAAGAACATCAAGGCTCCCACGAGTTGTCGATACCTGGTAGGATTTGCTAGCATGGGACCAATAACGTTTCCACTCAAATTCTAAAAGTTGAGCTCCATCAATATCGAAATAGACTTACAATCCACCACACCAAATCTCTCCAGTAGCTTCATGACATATTTTCCTTGAGAAAGGAAAATATTGCTTGGCCTCTGCCAAACCTCCAAGCCTAGGAAGTAGTGCACCAGTCCTAGGTATTTCATCTCAAACCCAGAACCTATCTCTCTCTTAAACTGATGAATGAGAGGGTCGACACTTGTAAGGAAGACATTGTTCACATAGAGAACAAAAATGAGAGGCCTTTCTCTATCAACCTTAAAATAAAATTTCGGATCAACATTACTTCAAGTGAATCCCAGCTTCATCAAGTAGCTATATATCCTCTTGTATGAAGCCCTAGGGGCTTGATTCAACCCATATAAGGTTTTGTTAAACCTGCATACATGGGTTTCTTTATCTCAGACATCGAACCTTAGAGGTTGCTGCACATACCCCTCTTTATTTATAGATCCATGTAGAAAAGAAATACTAACATCAATTTGATGTAGACTCCATCCTTGCATATTAGTAAGGGAAATAATAGAACATATGGTGGTATAGAAGGCCACAGGTGAAAATATATCATCATTATCTATGCCTTCTTTTTGAGATAATCCTTGGTCAATGAATCTTGCCTTGTACTTTTCAGCACTTTGTTGTGTAACCAACTCAAAAAGAGAAGAAAAGAGATATAAACGCCTTAGAAATGAGCCACTTCGAGGGGGCAACCTCCAATACATTACATAAATGAACAATTCTTGGATGATACAATTCACAAAACCTCCTTTCTATATATAGGAGTCCATGGGGCCATAATGTAATCCTAGTGGGCCACAATGTAATCCTAGCCGACCTAACAATAATGATTTAAGGGCACAATAATAACAAAATGGGGGTTACAAGGGTACAATAATAACAATAAGGGGGTTACACTAACAACAATAAGGGACTATACTAGTAATATAGGGACCTAACATGCCCCTCTCCTTCAAAAAAGTGTTGTCCTCAACACTTGAGTAGCTATGGGTGCTTCTGTATAAAATTCTCATCCTCCCATGTAGAATCTTCAGTGGGTAAGTTCTTCCACTTGATGAGATACTCTGAAATTGATCGATTCCGTAGCTGTCAAGTTCTTGTTTCCATGACCGCTTCGGGTTCCAATATGATTTTTCCTTCCTCATCAAGTTCTGGCAATATTGTTTGAACTGGAAGATTTTCACCTATAACCTTCTTTAAGCATGAAACATGGAAAACTGGATGTACTCGCGAAGAAGCAGGAAGCTCCGATTTGTATGCCATAGTACCAATCTTTTGCAACACCTTGTAAGGACCATAGTACTTTGGTGATAATTTATTATCCTTCTTAGCTTGCTTGAGGGACATTTGTTTGTATGGTTGTAGCCGTAAAAATACCCAATCTCCTACATCAAAACTTCTCTCGCTGCGATGTTGATCTGCCTGTTGTTTCATTCGATTTTGTGCCAAATTCGGGTTATCCTTTAAGAGTTGGAGAACTTCTTGTTGATGCTCGATGTGATCTTCCACTGCTTGAACCTTCGAATTTTCTCTTAAAGATGATGTGATGGATGGTGGATGATATCCAAAAAGTGCCATAAATGGGGTCATTTTTGCTGCAGTATGGAAGGAAGTGTTATACCACCATTCAGCAAGAGGTAACCACTTGACCCATTGTGTTTGTTTATCGGATACAAAACAACGAAGATATCCTTCCAAACATTTATTTACTATCTCAGTTTGACCATCAGATTGAGGATGATAAGATGAGCTATGAGCTAATTGAGTACCCAAACAAGAAAATAACTCCATCCAAAAAATTCCAGTAAAAATGGGATC
This sequence comes from Pinus albicaulis, assembly GCA_034641835.2. Lineage (NCBI taxonomy): Eukaryota > Viridiplantae > Streptophyta > Pinopsida > Pinales > Pinaceae > Pinus > Pinus albicaulis. Next base: position 900,975,994 of record CM076571.1, on the reverse strand, counting down.
TCTGTCGCTCACAATAACCCTTGGGCTTCCATGTAGCTTTTGAATTCTATCCATAAATGTAGTAGCAACTGTACTTGCTTTAAATGGATGAGATAATGCACAAAAGTGTGCATACTTGGTAAGTCTATCAACTACCACCATGATGACACTCTTTCCTTCATACTTAGGTAAACCTGTGATAAAATCCATTGAAATCTCCTCCCAACGTTGACTTGGAATGGATAAAGGTTGTAGAAGTCCTGGGGTCTTAATTGTTTCCACTTTATTCTGCTGGCAAACCAAACATTCCGCTACAAACTTTCGAATATCAGATTTAAGGCCATCCCAAAAAAATTCTTTCTTCACCCTGTGGTAAGTTTTTAAAAATCCTGAGTGTCCTCCTAAAGGAGAAGTGTGCAATTCCGGAAGAATCTTTTGTTTTAGTTGGGAATTCTTACAAAGATATAAGCGATCTTTGTACCATAAGGAATCATTTTTCCAACTAAATGTATCAGATGTACTAGGATCTTGCTGCAACTTTTGAATGAGTATCCATACATCTTTGTCCTTCTTCCATTCATCTCTTGCTTGAGTTATCCAATCTGGTTGGATAATAGAAATGGCACAAAGCAATGCTTCCACCTCTTCATTCTTTCTTGAGAGTGCATCTGCAACAACATTCAGCTTTCCTTTTTTGTAGATTATTTCAAAGTCGTAACCCAACATCTTTGTGACCCATTTTTGTTGTTCTTCTGACGATAGTCTTTGTTTCAAAAAGTGTTTAAGACTATCATGATCAGTTTTTACCTTGAAGTGTCTTCCCATTAGGTAAGTTCGCCATTTCTTTAGTGCATGTAGTATTGCTAACATTTCCTTCTCATAAATAGGTTTCTATAAATACTTTCCTTTGATTGGACGGCTTTCAAAAGCAATGGGTCTTCCTTCCTGCATTAAAACTGCACCAATTCCATTTCCTGAGGCATCACATTCCACAATAAAGGTTTTTGTGAAGTCTGGTGTAGGTAAGACCGGTGCTAGGCACATTGCCTCTTTAAGACGTTCAAAGGCCTTAGTTGCTTCAGGAGTCCATGAAAATGCATCTTTCTTCAATAATGTTGTTAGAGGTGCTGCTATTCTGCCATAATTCTTAACAAACTTGCGATAATACCCTGTTAACCCGAGAAATCCTCGCAACTTCTTTATGGTTGTGGGGACTTTCCATTCCTTAATGGCTTTAATTTTGTTAGGGTCTACTTTAACACCCTCGTGAGATACAATATGACCCGGATATTCCACCTCTTGTACTCCAAAGAAACATTTGGATTTTTTTGCATATAATTGTTTCTCCTGCAATAGTTTGAGCACCCTGTCAACATGTTCAACATGATCCTTCTAAGACCTGTTGTAGATTAGTATATCATCAAAAAATACTAGCACAAATTTTCTAAGGAAGGGTTTGAAAATGGAATTCATCAACCCTTGAAATGTAGAAGGTGCATTGGTAAGGCCAAAAGGCATGACCAAAAATTCATAATGACCCTCATGAGTTCGAAATCTTGTTTTTGGAATATCTTCAGTCTTCATTCTAATTTGATGATATCCTGAACGAAGATCCAACTTGGTAAAATAAATTGCTCCATGTAATTCATCCAATAATTCATCAATCACGGGAATGGGAAATTTGTCTTTAATGGTGAGCTTATTGAGCTCCCTATAATCTAGACACATTCGCCATGATCCATCCTTCTTGTGTACCAATACTACAGGAGCAGAGAAAGAACTTTGACTGGGTTGAATTATACCCGCCTCTAACATTTCTGCAATCATACGTTCAATTTCGCTCTTTTGGAAGTAAGGATATCTATAAGGCCGATGTTTGGAGGAACACTTCCTGGAATCAAATGAATAGCATGATCATGATCACGAATAGGTGGGAGTCCTTTGGGAGTTTCAAACACCTTGGAATGATTGTCCAAGACTTGTTGGAGATCTGCAGAAATAGATGATTTTGATGTCGGAACTTCTAGTGAGCATAATTGTGCGATTACGCCTCGTTGTTCTTTATTTAGAAGCTTTGTCATGACATTAGAGCTTATTATCCTTCCTGGCTTCCCTTCAATACCCCGTAATTCGACTTCCTTTCCTTCTGAAAAAAATTTCAAGAAAATTTCTTGAAAATTAAAAGCTACGGTCCCCAAAGATTGTAACCATTGTACTCCTAGTACAACATCAGCACCTCCCATAGGAATGGAAAGCATTGGACTAGTCAATACATATTCCCCCATGGTTAGCTTGATATTATGGCATTTTCCCGAGCAATTTATAGTTCCTCCATTTGCAACCATCACTTGACATTCTGGTGCTGGGTATAGGAAACAATTTAATTCATTGGCTACCTTACAATGAATAAAATTATGGGTGCTACCTGAATCAATCAACACTATTACCTTTTTCTTCTTGATTTGTCCTTGTATCTTGAGATTTTGAGGAGTGGTAATTCCTGCCAGTGAATTACACGATATGGTCGGATTCATTTCTTCCTCTTCTAGGGTTGGTTCCTGGTGTATATCCTCTTCTTGTTCATTTTCTTCTTCCTCTTCACAATCTATGTAAAATAATTTCTTCTCAACACATTTATGACCTTTAGTGTATTTGCTATCACAACTGTAGCAAAGCCCTTTTGCTCTTTTTTCTTCCAATTGTTGTGGTGTCAACCTTGTAGGTTGTGGAAATCTAGGCGTAGCAACACTTCCTTATTTATAGAATTGAGTGGTAGGCTTCCTTGTCGCCATAATTTTACATTCAACTTTTCTTGCCAACCTGAATGCCTTCTCCAATGAATGAGGTTCCAAAACGCGAACTTCATGTTGGATGTTATCCTTTAAAGTGCCTAGGAAGAGATCAATCCTGTGTTCCTCTGTAAGATCAGTTACCCTTATATTGAATTTTTGGAAGTCCTCAATGTGCTGCCCCACTAAACCCTTTTGTTTGAGATTTATCAATTGGGTAAAGAAGGTGTTGCTCTTTGTATCCTCATAATGTGCTATCATTTCCTCCGTAAAAATTGACCAAGTGACAATTTTTTTACGGGAGCAAAGCCATTGATACCATACAAATGTATTTTGTTCTAAATGTAAAGTTGCTATGCGTACCTTTTGTGTGTTTTGCACGTTATGGAGATCAAAATATTGCTCCATCTGTAGTATCCATGTTACAGGATCCTTTCCATCAAACTTCCTCATATCCATTTTTGGAATATGGTGGTTCTTCCCGCCAACATTCGAGTTTATAGAATCATGATTAACATTTATTTTGTTCTCATCGGGAGGTTCTTCTCCTATATTTCCGCCATTAGGAATCATTTATGGTTTTAAGCTTGTCATCAAGCCTTCCATGTATGCTTTTAGATCATTCTTCATGTCATCCATCTTAGCTTCCATGCCGACTTCCATGCCATCCATCTTAGCTTCCAAACCATTCATCTTAGTTTCCACGCCTTTCTTCAAAACTTCCATTTCAATTTTTGTTGTTCTTTGCGAGAGCGAAATTTGTTGCATTTGCTCTTGTAATTTTGACATGTCATGTTGCCATTCTTCATCTTCATGAGTAATAGTAGAGCCTTCTAAAGGCTTAATGGGTGTTGAATTCTTTTTAGGGGCCATTTCGGACTCCAATATTGATATCTATTCTACAATAGGCCCTTGCAATCAATTCAACTTGATTCTTCAAACAAGACTTATGCAATTCGGAAAAAAAATACACACCTTTTACTAGCTTTGAGGAGCTCGATATTGAAATTGTATTATCTCTGTGCTTGAAAATCTTAGATATCTGAAATTCAGCCCTGTATTAGCCCTCTGAAGCTTCTTTCAAATGCCACAGGTCTGACTTGATTTTGATGCTCCAAGACAAAGTTGTGTCCAATCTCCCACAATGACCTAATTCTGGACTGGTTCAGTAGAGCGAACTTGTACGACTTGCCACGTGTCATTTTTTTGTCCTTTGTCTCTGAAATTGATAGTGAAGAAACTACAAGCTGTGTACTTGTGACCACTTTTGACGGCACTCCAATCCAATCTTCAGAGAGAGAGTTATTGAACGTTTCCCACGATCACCTCTTTGAGATGAAATTCAGGAGCCTGAAAAAGCACTACCTTCCACAGATCATATCTCCAACAATATTGCGAACCAAGTTCTGAAATTTTTTGATGAATTTCCTCGGGATTTCAGCTTCGCACCATATGAATTTTAGACTCTGACCCTTCGTAAAAAAACATTTATAGCGCAAATGCCACGATGACCTGTTTATGAGCCTGAAAAAATACCTAACTTCCACAGATGATATCTCCTCAAATATTGCGAACCAAGATCTGAAATTTTTAGACAACCTTCCTCAAGATTTCAGCTTCGCACCCTAAAAATTTCAGCTTCGGAAGCTTCGTAGAAAAAAATTTATAGCGAAAATGCCACGATGACCTGTTTGGAGCAGCGAAACCCTAGAATCCAAAGCTCTGATACCAAATGTTGTGTAACCAGCTCCAAAAAGAGAAAAAAAGAGATATAAACGCCTTAGAAATGAGCCACTTCGAGGGGGCAACCTCCAATAAATTAAATAAATGAACAATTCTTGGATGATACAATTTACAAAACCTCCTTTCTATATAGGAGTCCATGGGGCCATAATGTAATCCTAGTGGGCCACAATGTAATCCTAGCCGACCTAACAATAATAATTTAAGGGCACAATAATAACAAAATGGGGGTTACAAGGATACAATAATAACAATAAGGGGTTTACACTAACAATAATAAGGGGCTATACTAGTGATATAGGGACCTAACACACTTCCATCAGATCCATGCTTGATCTTATAAAGCCATTTAGAGGTTACAACAGATTTGTCCTCTAGTCTTGGGATCACTTCCTAAACATAATTATTCATAATGGACTCATAATATTTGAGCATAGTATCCTTCCAAACTTGATGCTTTACAGATTCTTCAAATGTTCCAGGCTTAGATTTTACTATCGTACTCATGGATTCTAGATACCCTTTGTATCTCTTCGGCTCCTTGCTTTCACGGAATGTCTCCCTAGGGGAAATATGTCTCTCGGAATCTTCGAGAGTATCCCTAAGCCATTATGGTATTCTATCATTTGAAGGTGGTGGATCAATGGGATCCATATGTCCTTCAACATCGAGCATCAGGTCATTCTTTGGCTCTTCCAACTTCCATGCTTCTTCATATTCTTTGTCTTCCTTGGAGAAAGGACGATTTATTACTTTCTTGAGGGCATCATCTTCATAGAAGGTGACAACATGGTGTATCTCCACTTATCTTTTACCAGGCACATAGATTATATATGCCTTCAAATTTTCACTGTAGCCCACAAACATTCCCTTCTCTCCAGAAGCATCCAACTTTCATCTCTTTTCTTTCATCACATGAAAGTAAATAGGACAACAAAAAACCCTAAAATTATAAACATCATGTTTATTACAAGAGAAGACTTCTTCGGGAGTTTGGGAGTCCATAGAGTAATGTGTGCATGTATTTTGAACATACACAACACTATTCAGAACTTCTCCCCATTAAATTCTCTATGCTAAAGGCGGTTATTTGAGATCTTGGTGTAATGAGGATCACTTTAAAGCTAGATGTTAGGATCATTAAGGAGAACCATTACAAATTGAATCCAATGTATAAGAAAAAGGTTAAGGAAGAGTTGGAGAAAATGGTTGCCGCAGGAATTATTGAGCCAGTGGAGGAATCAGATTGGGTAAGCCCCATGGTAGTTCAAGAAAAGAAGACAAAAGTTGATTTAGGATCTGTGTTGACCTGATCAAGTTGAAGGATGGGTGCATACATGGTTATTTTCTAACCCCATTTTTAGATGAATTCTTAGACAATGTCGGAGGGCAAGAAGCCTATCCATTTACTGATGGATTCCTAGATATTAGCAGAACAAGATTGCATGAGAAGACCAAAGCAAGACTACATCTGCGATGGAACGAGGTTCATTCCAATATACTGTGATGCCATTTGGTTTGAAGAATGCACCACCGATATTTTCCTGCATAGTAGTTTCTTCTTTCAAACATTATATCCATAAGCTCTTATAAGAGTATTTTGATGATTAGACTATTTTTGGACTGTTGAAGAAACATGTCTTCGGCCTACACTTAATGCTAGATACTTGTCGATAGTATCAAATCTCTCTGAACTTGAAGAAAGGTGTATTCTGCATCCCTTTTGGTATTTTGTTGGGACATATTATCTATAAATAGGGACTGATGGTCGATCCAACCAAAATTGCAATCATTATTAATTTGGAACCTCCTAAGAGTGTGAAGAAACTGTGCTCGGTATTGGGACATATTAGATATTATTTTAAATTTATTAAAGCTTATACGTTGATCACTACGCCGATGGAGAAGTTGTTGAAGAGGGATGCCACTTTATATTGGTACGAGGTTTGTCAGAAGAGTTTGGACATACTTAAGGAAAGGATCATTACTGTGCCCATCTTGGTATTCCCAGATTGGTCTAAGGAATTCCATGTACAAGTTTATAATTCATGTATCACACTAGGAACTATATTAGCATAGTCAACTCTTGGATAGATTGATCATACAATTGCATTTTAACGTTCGAAACTATCAAATGCTAAGTGAAATTATTCAACCAAACAAAGAGAAGGGTTAGACATGGTGTATGTGATACAATTTTTTTTTTCAGTATCTTCTTAGAGGTCCTTTGTAGATGTTCACAGACCATTCTGCTTTGAAATACCTAGTGAATAAGCCTGTGTTCGGGGGAAAGATTTGTAGGTGGCTCCTTTTTTTCCAAGAATATGATTTTGAAGTGATTTTGAAGCTTGGAAGGGTGAATGCAGGACCATACCACTTATCACACGTTGAAAATGGTGAAGAACCAAGTAATTTCGATGTCGGGTTACAATATTTGCAATTGTTCACTATTAAGATAGTTGATTATCATTTTTTCGATATCATCCACTTTCTAAAAACTGGGAGTATGCATACATAATATATGGTCAAGAAGATGAAAGAATTGGTACTACACATAGTATATTTTATTTTTATCGTGGGTCAATTATACAAGATGGGAGTTGATGAAGTTTTTAGGCGATATGTTCCTGAGTTTGAAAGACAAAACATATTTGTAGAAGCACTTGTAGGCATTGCAAGAGGTCATTACACTCATAAACCAAACATGCAGAAGATATTAAGGGTTGGTTTATGGTGTCCTAATTTGTACAATGATTCTAAGGAATATTGTCCTTCTTGTGATGTATATTAGAGGACTGGAAGACCCTCGCGCAGAGACGAGATTCCACTATAACCGCATGTAACTTTGTAGGCCTTCAGCAAATGGGAAATTTATTTTTTCCGGATGATTAGCCCCCCAGGGAAGAAGAATGGAGTGTATTACATCATCAATGCTACACGTTAGTTGAATAAGTGTGTGGAGGCTCAACGTGTGAAGGACTATAGTGCAGAGATGGATGCACACTTTATCTTTGAGAATATTTTGACGAGGTTTGGATTCCGCAAAAATCTAATGAGTGACTACGGTACACATTTCCTAAATGAAGCATTCAGAATACACCACCAGAAGAGTATGCACTATCATCACCATGAGAATGGAACCATAGAATCTTTCAAAAAAATTCAATAGAATTAACTCACAAATATATGCAACACTAATCGTAATGAATTGTAAGTGCATATAACTACCGTTACATGGGCGTACAGAAAAATGTGCAAGAAGCTGATAAGTCAAACACATTTCAAGATGGTCTACAAAAAAGAGGTCTGTATTCATATGGAATACATTGTCCCTAGTCTACACATTGCAGCCATAACCAGCATGGTTGACCAAGACATTATGGAAGAGCGTCTCTTGCACCTTGTTGCGCTGGAGGAAGATAGATTGATTGTTGGTTTTCACCAGCAAGTGCAGAAAGCGTGTGGAAAGGCTTGGCATGATTAAAATATAAGACAAAATACTTTGAAGAATGATGATTTGGTTTTTCTCTATGATATCAAGTTTTTATACGGAAGTTTTAAGATGCACTGGCTTGGGCCCTATATTATCAAGGAAATTACAAATGGAGGTGTGGTGCAGTTGGCAAAGTTAACCAGTGAATTAATTATCAGATATATTAATGGTAGTCACCTAGAAAATTACAAGGATGACCCCATTCTTGCATGTGCTAAATGAATATACGGACGAAATAATTTCTTAGCACTCCAGATATTTGTGAGAGGGTACAAGACTTTAAAGAAGTCTGTCAGGGGTTATAAAAATTCTTGCCAAAATTTGGTGTGATGAAAGTTGAGGGAATGCAAGTATCTATGAAGCCAACACAAAAGTCACTCTAGGGGGTTGTGATAGTTGCAGATAGGCTAGAAACTAGCCATTGGAATAGAAAATCTTGATAGGAAAAATTTATTATCGTTTGGAGGAGCAGGCAAATTGCATTTAATGAGGATATTATGCCATATTTGGAGCAGTTTGAGCATTAATCAAGCTACATCAATGGAGATAAGGTTGTTTAGGCCATGGCATCACTATAAATATGGCATGGAGGTTTGCATAAGTCCACTTTGCTTTATGAGTTATTTTATCAAATTGTTCCCTCTACTCTCACTCCCTTTGTTGATTCTTATGTTTGCAGAGTGGGAACCACTTGAAGAGACATTGCGCCAACATGGCTTAGGCCATTTAATTCTAGAAACCATGATTGCAACCAAGCCTACCCCTATTATGCCATAAGAAGCTAGTGCCAGTGGCATGTGTTAGTGTCTAAAAGACTTAGTGATCAAATACACTCTTTCAGATTTATTTGGAAGAATTCATTTTTCAAAATTTTATGTTTTAAAATAAATTATTAAATAAAATTTTGTTCACAAGGATGTTGTCCAGGTCAGATGTTTCTCCCTCCACCAACTCATGGTCATCATTATTTCAAGGTCATCTCATCATTTGTGTCTCTAGGGTTATATATTAGTTAACTTACCTTCATCTAGGTCATGGTCTAGGGCTTGTTTTCTTTTTTTGTCATCATAATATCAAATCATGTTAGAAAGGAAAATAACAGTCATTGTCATTAGTCAAGTCACCTTAATTGGGAGTTAGCAAAGATAGGAAATAAAACAAGAAGAAACTTGTACTTTTTCAAGAAGTATGCTACATTGTCAAAATATTTCAAAAATATATTTTTCTCAAAGCACAACAGATGTCACTAAATTCAAAAGCAAAGCTTGTAAGTTTATAAAGGGAAATGAAGCTACTTTTGAGTTTAATTCATCCTTTGGTTTTCAAAGAGATCCTCTCTCATGATCACAACTCTCCACAGCCATCCAAGCTCCAAAAATCCATCAGAATAGTAAATTCCTCATTGCTCAAGTTTCAAGTGCTTCCAATTCAATAAGTGAACATTCCTCACCTCTCATTCAGTTCAATTTCATCATCAAAGGGTGGATTATCTCTTCTTGTGTTTTCAATTATGTTTTTGGTTTCACTGATGTTTGAATTGCTTCAGTAAGAAAAACCCTAGTTTTATCATCTAAAAACCTTCACAAATAACTCACATACCTTACCAAATCACTTGATAACATTAATACCTCTCATAAACCCCATTTTAACTCAAACCCTAGTTCTCACTATGGTTTTGTAGAGAAAGTAGGTAAACTCTCTATTTTAACCCTTTTTCCACCTTTACCATGCCCATTTCAAAAAATTCCAATTTCATTATTTATCTAACTCACCATCGTACTTCCCCAAATATTTAAGGGATTTTTGCATAACTCCAATCCCTCTTATTTCTGTCCCTAAACTTACTGCATCAGTCTTGCCTATTTTCCCAATTTTCACCCTCCCTTTCCTTCACATAAAACTAGGGCTTTATTTTGCTGACAAACATCATGGAAGGTGAGACGAGAAAGTACAACAAGAGAGGTCATAATTCTAGATATGACCGAAATCATATGTAGGAGATCAATGCTTTACAATTCACCAAAGGGTCATTCACTAGGGTTTATATTCCACACAAGGAAAGTCCTACTTCAAATATACTTTTGAAGTAATGAAGATGAATTTGACAAAATTTAAACAGGTTTTTTTCCATAAAAGAACAAAGGAAAAAACCTCCTTCAGTTTATGCATAGGTGTTATGATTTGAGAGAGATGACGAAACTACAATTGGTCCAGGTCATTTTCTGCACTTTTGTACAAGTTGTCTTCAAGTTAATTTTCAAGGGTTTTGGAGAAGGGGTTTTCATTTCTTTATGACTCCATTATGTATCAGATTTCCTAATATTTCCAACCATATCAGCTCTATCCCCAAATTCATATGTGAAGGCCTCCAAAATCCATCTCAAATAGAACACTACGCTTTTGTTGAGAGCATGCCACGCTTCTGCAATTTTTAGTGATGAACTTCAAACTTGGATTCGGAGAAAATGGGAAAGTATTTTGGAAAAACAGAGGAGTTTTTTGTTCATAACATACCAAAGGAAAAAAAAAATATCTTAGTTCTACAGAAAGTGTTATGGTTAGAGAGATATTTATCCATCTTTGAGCCTTATTGTTGTAGAAATGTTTTGGATTTTGGATTTCTGGCAATTTTGGCAATTTCAGTTGTGCAGAAACATCGCGTAGTTGTGCGACACTTTTCCGAAGAGGATCCAAATGATGTTTTATCTAAATGGTTGGATTTATTTTGGAGTAAATTCCATGTATGGTCTTTATTTTTCATGACACCTCCTATTTTTGGAGAGAAACCCAAAAAACACCCTATTTTTCATGCTTCTACCATTGTTTTTCCCTTTAAGTGATGCTTCTGGAGTAAGCTTTGAAAAATGAAGTTTTGAAGGTTTTTCAGGTGGTTTTTTGTTATTTTTAAGGTTGGTTTGGATATAGAAAATCTAGGGCTACCTTTATGAATCTTTATATTAGCAGGAGGATGTCATAAAGTCAACTAAAAACACCCTCAAAGTGGCAAGACGATTCTATGTGTTGCGCGATGATTCTGTCTTCGATTCTTTCTCGACATATGTCAATGAAAATTGGTATAAATCTCAAGGTAAGAACTATCGCAAGAGAATTTTTGTATAAGGAATTTTTTCCCCTCATTGTTGAGGAATCATGTAGTTCCTCAAGGAGATAAAGACTCCTAGTTATTAGCTAAATTTGGGGGGATTGTTTCTAACTTCCCTAAATTATAGGAAATGACTCACAGGGTGAATTTATGATGTATTTTTTATTAGGTTTTGACCTAATGAGGTGGAATGTTCTCTATTTTATATATTTATTCCAAGTAAAGTCATTTTATAGGTTAGATAGTTAATATTTCATTTGTGTAGCTTATGTACAATATTTTTTAGTGAAATGAAAGAGATGTTGCAACTATACTTTTGGGACTCCAACGGTATTCTTATTAGAATTGTTTTCTCTCAGTAACACCATCAATTTTAATCTATATTCTTCCATAAAATTAGATGTATTCTTCTATATGATAAATCTTATGAGTCTATAAAGATAATTATTTCTTTTTGTGCTTTGTTTATAAGATTTTCATAAATTTGTTTTACCACTTATGATGAATCAATTCATGTAATATGCTCATTATGACCCTCTCTCTTTTTTCAAACCCTATACCACATTGAAAATTTAATTATGTTTCTAAGTATACCTACCTAGCCTCATCTTCATCTCTGCAGTTGGTCATTTGAAATCAAACCTAAAACCTAAACCTAGTTACTAGACTCACATTCCTATCCATTAAGATTCAAAACAAAACACTAATTCATTGGGCTTATATATAGACTAAGATCATTACATCTCCAACCACCTCATTGACTGTAAAAATGACATTCAGATAACCCTCTCTCATTTGGTAGGGCTAGCTACCAAATCTAAATATTAGTTTGAGGTTACCTCCTTTAGTCTCGATTCTCAACCTTGGGAAATGGAGGGAGTGATAATAGCACACAGAAGCAAAAGAAAGGTAAAAAATTGGGTAACAGGAAGTCTCCACATAATCTGACCCCACATTCAAATCTACCTCCACTCACTGATAGGCACAAGTGACCAATGCAATAACTTGATGAAGATTTTGAAGTAACTACACTGGAAAAAGGTTTCGATGAGGAGGTTGAGATAATGTCATAGTTTCCTCCATATATGGCCCCATAGAAGAAATCACTAGATGTTCACAAGGATCCTGATAAGTTCAAGGCCCACATCGATATACCCCTACTACCTAGGAATCTTCTAGTCAAGGGTGACCTACTGGGATGGGTCCCCTCTCTGAAGTTAGAGGATTGGGATGTGGCAGACCATGCAACGTTTCTTGGGCTTGTGCCATTGCAATATTTGGAGCAAGTCCGATATGAAGAAACTAGAGTAATAAAGGTAGATTCAATGAAATGGGCTTTGGGAAAATATAATTTTGGGCTCGTAAGCCTCTTACATGTTCCCCAATTTCATCGCAACACCATTAATGATATATCGATGTGATAGTTGCTGACTCTGGTGAACGATAATTACCTCTCGATGGGAACGTGGATTCCCATTGATTATATTCTCATACACTATATTACAGGATTTCCATACCAAGGATAAGACCTCACAAAAGCCTTCAGAGGTAAGGGAGAGGAGAATAAAGTTGTGGAAAACATGAAGCATAAATATGGAGTGCTTGGAAATACAAGGGGATTTTTTGTTAGTACCATTAACAACCCTCCAATTAGATTTTGTAAAGAGACCTTGGCATGCAAACTAATAAGGAAGTGTCACAATAAAGGGGTTCTGATACAAGTCATTGTGTTAGCTTTGCAGTGTGTCAAAGGCGCTACTAGAACTGGGAAAAGTATTTGTGCCAAGAGATTTTGGAGAATGTATGAGATGCACAGGAAGAAAGGAATTTTCTCCATTATTCATGGTTTTTACTCCTCATCACACTCATGGGATGGAAGTCATTGTCACAATAAAAAAATCCCCACCACGAACTCTGATCTATGCGAAGTAACACACTATACATCTCTATGGGTGACGACTAATCCATCACAGCTGACAGAAAATTAAATATTTTGGGTCTTAATTGAGACAAAGCTTCATCAAGATGTTATGTTGAAGCCGCACCTCTCAGCAACCTTGTATGAAGATTAAAAACAAATTGTAGACTTCAAGGTTTCATTACACAACGTGCACATCCACGCAAATGTAGATATGTCCAAGGTGTGTTATGAACTACCTTACCTTGTCACAAAATATGATCTTGTCCTGATGACCACTAACTAACATCCCTCCTGGCTTATTGCAACAAAATATGTCGACCTCACCTCTTCCTTGCCTCTCAATATGTCTACATCATATCCAAGCACCAAGATAGACGCTAAGAACGATAAACAGAAGCCCTGAAAATTGACAGAGATGGAGGAACAACCAAAGGAAACTATGGATGTTCATGGTGATGAAGAGTTGGAGGATATTGATGGAGATAGCGCATACGCACCTTCAACATATACATACACCCATCAAGGGACCAAGAGAGGGCCCTAGTCCCCAATAGGCCCGTGGAGGAATATGAAATCAACAAATAATTTGGGAACCAAGCCCCTTGTGTTGGCAGAATGTGATTTTTACGAAATTGGCAATGTTGTCAAGACAACCACGGAAGAAGCTTGGATTACCATCAAGCAACAATACAAGACCATCCTTGACGATGTGCAATAAGGCCTCCAGTAGCTAAGGGTTCAAGAGAGTGAGATTCAGGCGAGCGTAAATCAAGCGAGCACTATTTCATTCATCACCCTAGTCATCGAGTCAAGCATAGAAAGTATATTGATTCATATTCCTGGAGTAGCTCTCCATTCCTCTCACCGAGGACAGTGTTACATCGTCGGTGCTTGGTTAGATATTGGAGTCAACTTGGTCGCACTACCGAGTGGCCAGTTGCACACGATGCACATAATGATCATGGATGAGTTGCAGTATCAGGAGTATTGTGCGTCACATGTTACTTAAAAAGAATAAAAGTGGGCCAACAAGTTATATCAGGGGAAAAAACTCACCTAACAGCATGGAGCGCAACAGAAATCCAACGCATACAACTCGAATCACTCATCAACTGAATCTTCTCTAAGATCGTTGGATTGTCGGTATCAACTCACGTTGTGACGACTACAAATATAAAGACTCTTACAACCACACTGAAGTCTTCATAAATGGAAATAGAGTCTGTGTGTGTAGACCTAGAAAAAATGATCGTTGACTTGTAGAGAAAGCTCCAACTACAGACAATGCAAGAAGTCCAAGCATAAGGAGTTGTCGTTTTTCAGCAAGAAAAAGGCAACCTTACTGCAATAGTGGATGAGTGTAGCATTTTTTTCAAGGAGACAATGGGGATATTGTTCTCAATCGAATAATATCCAGTACTTCAACAATTTCAAACTGAGATTCGGGATAAACAACAACAGTTTGATGATATTTGGATCATTGTGTGGACCTTGGTTCTAGCACAAAGGTTAACCCAGTTGATGGAAGCATGACATATTCAGGACAAGATGGATGTGATGTGCCGCAAGGAGAAGCTCCTAGAAGCAAGGACCCAACTTTGGGCTAATGAATTTCTTTAGTTGTCACAAAAAAATGGGGATGTGCTCAAGGGACTTCGCTAGACTCAACACAACATTGGCTTGGTAGCGGACGGGCTTACTAGAGAAAAGTTAGTCAAAGAAGCACAAAGCACTGCAACACAGAGTACTGAGGCCATCTAGCTTCTGCACGAATCCATCTAAACCCTCAAAACCAAAATTTAGGAATCTGGAGTAGAGTGACTCGAGGATGAGTCATGATTTTGTGTTGGGGCACGTTGGGCTAGGGTCCGCTTGGTTGTTTATTGAGTCATTCCTGTCAATTTTGTTAAAGTGTAGCATGCAGGTGAAGGGGCTTTGAGGTGGGTCAAATCTCCTTCTTTTTGTAATGGGAAAAAATGGTATAACTTCGGGCTCAAACCAAGGTTTGAGTCCATGAATTTTATGCATATAAGTCATATAAAAAGGGCATATATGAGTCAATTCAAGAATCAATCAATCATCTATGATTTATCTTAAGTGAATGTGATTTTGGGCAAGTTTCTGTGATTAGTCTGAGTCAATATAGGCTCCTGTAGCTATGTGTGTAGATACCTATGTCCTGGGCTATGTGCGAGGACTCTGTGGCTGTGAGCGCAAGAGAAAGAATTGTAGTCATTGAAGATATGCTTAGTAAAAAAAGTATTGGAAAAATTAGTATTTTACTTGCATGATCTATGTCTTATGTGTACTCTGTTTATTTGCTTATATATCTACTACAATTTACATTATTTGATGTGAATTTGTTGGGGTTAATTATATAATTGTAGATCTCTATAATTGTGCAAGATTTATATCAGCATCAAGTGGTTCTGTTAAGTTAAATTTGAATAAGAATATATCTTTTTGTTTGCGCAAGAACTGCATCTGTGTTAAGGGTTTTGTTAGAATTAGATCTGAATCAGGTTAAAAGTTGTAGCATAGCATAGTAGTGATTAGATCATATCAGAAAGGGTTAGATCCACATCACATTCCTCCCTCAGGGTGCGGAAACCTAGTTCCATCACCCCCCATGCATCTTTGGGTAAGACTTGATCTATGCAAGCGGATCAATCCTAAAAGGGCTAGTAGTTGGAGGGTTTTGTTGGTTGTGCAACACACTATGAACCTGGGTTAGGACCCCCTAAGCCAAAAATAATTGAACTAATCTTAAATTACTTCATTAATTATCAACTAAGGTTCGTGTACTTATGAACTGTATATGCACCATTTATGCTAGGATTTCTATTTTTGGATGAAATTTATCCAAGTATGGATGAATGTTAGACAAGATTAAAGAGTTGTCACACATATGTTCTTCTCATTAAAGCTACTTGCAAGACAATTGCTTAATTGAATTGAAAATTAATCTATGACTTGAAATCACAATTTATTATAATCGCAGAATTGAAGGTCTATTTCTAATTTGCATAAAATAAATATCAATGCTATTTGAAGGAAAGAAATCTTAATACTAGTTATAGAAAATATTGCATAACACTATTTTCTGAAAAGAAATCTTAACACTAATTGCAGAAATGAAATCTTAAAACTAATTTTTGAAAAGAAATACTAATACTATTTTCAAAGATGAAGTAACTTGGAAAAGGGAAATTAATAAACTTAAATTGTAGCTTCAAATGATTAATAATGTGCACTAATAATATCTGAAAACCATCTATTCATTATCCACAAAATTTAACTAAGTTATAAAACTGAATTATTGAATGAAATGCATTCTGACAATAAATATTTTTGGAAAGAGTTAGACTAGAAAAAAATGAAATTACTCTATTATAAGTTTAAAAAAATGAAATTACTCTATTATAAGTTTAAAAAAATGAAATTACTCTATTATAAGTTTAAAAAAAACTATTTATGTTGACAAAGCGAAAACAATGAGAAATTGAAATTCAATTGAAAACTACCTACTCTTACAACTCTCCTGGGGGCCCTCCCATGAGTGTAAGTTTGTGACTAATTCAACTCACTCACTTAACCACACACTAATTGAAAACTACAAAATATTATATTAATCATAGTGGTTTCTTGAACAAAACTTGCAGATAATTAACAACAATGGTTATTTTCTTTTTGGTTTTGCCTCATGGCTTTTATATATTTATTTATCAAACTGATCTAAGATTCCTAAGTTGAGAGGAAATTTAACTATTAGTAGATATAATAAGTGATATTAAATTGAAAGTCTATCTCCTCATGATTTTCTACTAGAATATAAAACCATGAAGGATTCTTACTGAACACATCATCTCCCAATAAAACAAATCATCTCCACATTCGTTTGATCTTCGCCATGATCTTCTGCCGAAATTTTCTTGGCTGTTGGAATGTCATAACCAGAGTTGAATTCTGGTTTGACTTCTAGATATTTCAACCTCTATATCTTGAAGATAAGTGTACATCCATTGTGGGGAAATTTTCATCCACTGGTACCTTTCATTCATTCTTTGGTGCATTGAAACTTGTCTAACCATGGAGATAGCTGCATAATTCTACTTTAGCCACATGTCCCTTGGCGTCCATATTGTCCAAGAAGTTCACAACCTCCTTAATTTTTCCTTTATTGCTAAGACAAGAAATCACAATGTTGAAAATTATAGTATACGGCTGGCAACCATCTTTGCTCATCTTTGCTCCTTTTTCCCTCTTTGCAGTTTTCCCTCTTTGCAAAGATGATCCATCAACGTTCAATATCTGATTTTATTAGCATAACATAATTGCTTGTTCAAACAACGGTGCATCTGAAAAGTCCACTTTTAGCAAATGAGAAAGAGCTTTAATAAGAATTTATAACATTATAACATTATTTGTAAGTTTATTTTTTAAGTTGGGATTCCAAGTATCTCCGTATTTATATTTTTTATTGTCTCATTTATAAACTTTACTTCATTGACTTTGAGCTTGTTTGAATGTACAATTGGTTTCCACGTCTCTCTATATCGAATTTTTGTTAAGGTATTTTAATTTACCAAATTTTTGTTTTCATAATTTTGAGTACATTAGTGGATAACATAAAGTTCATTATATAATATGTTTTGATTTTTAAATTATAGTAAAATGAGTTAATTTAATTTATTTAAAATTTAATTTTTATTGAAAGAATTATCCCAAATATCATTTAAGAAAAATTAAAATATATTTAAAAGGTAATATAAAATAATAATTTAATCAAATAAATATGGTAAAAAATTTCTTACTACATATAAGTTAATTTGTTTTACAAAAGTATTTTAGATTTTTATGATGAGTTTGAGGTTATGATATCGGTTGAGTTTACAATGACTTAGTATTTTATTATGTTAATTTGGAGTTGGTTATAAAACATATTTTTATCTATATAATAAAATTTGATGTAAAAGATAATTAACATAATACATTTCAACTCTACAAAAGAATTCTCAACAATGTGTGTGATGTTATGATATTGATGTTTACAATGTCTTTTAATTTTCCGTTTAAAATCTCCTTACAAAATATATTCCTATTAATTCCAGCACATTAATTGTCCATGGTAATATTGATATCCTAAATTTAATCTCATTCCCCACACACACCCACACATACATATGAGACCTTTCCATATTATTTCATAGAAATGGTGAAATGGTCAAGAAAAATCGCAATGACCAATTGAGCTAACACATTAGACTAATTGCAATTTTGTGTGTGTGAGCATGTGATATTATGATACAATGGTATACACATTTTAATTTTGTTTTATAAGTTTTATCCACATACATATGTAACCATCAGTTTTAGTACAAGGAAATGGTTTTGACATATTTTCTATACTATTGAGATAATAGAAGCTTATATTTGTGAATGAACAGTTTCAAAAGTTTCGATAGTGCTTCAAAGTGGGATCGATGTTTAAAAAAATAAAACATTGTAGTTTCCCTCATTACAAGGATGGTACCTAGGGTAGACCCTAAATTCTTCAAGTCATAATATTAGGTTAATGACATATCTTAAAGTCATCATAACAATATACTTATTAATAAATCAACATTTCAATTTCTGGAATTGAACCTTGGTGAGGAGTATAAGACTCCTCTCAACTACCTAGAGTAAACCCAACTAACTAAATAATTGTCAAATTTAGATAACAATGGTGTTCTATGCTTGATCCACTTTTACTTCGATCTTTCATAGGCCTGATACAAAATATCAATCACATAACATTGAAAGTAAATTTTTGATAAAACACAATAATAGATCAATAGAAGACAAGCCAAATATAAATGATATTTACAATTCCTTATGTCCAACAAAGATATGAGATATTGTTGCATTACAGCAGTCAACAGGATGCTTCAACTAGAATAGTATTTCTCGTTAAGTCAACACTTTCATGTGTTACACCCACAACCCTCAAAGTCAACTCATCACAACTCAACACAAGCAAAACCAAGGAAAACGAAGAAAATTCAACACAGGGAGATTTAAAGAAGTCAACACAACAAACAAGGGCTTCAAGGAAGCAACCTGTAATTCATCTATATTAGTGCCCAGTTGTACGACCTCCTAAAATTGAAATTTCTGAAGAATATTGAGCTCAAACCACCAAGGGTTAACCGTGGTCAATGCTGGTCAATTTTGCAGAATAAAATCCCTAAAATGATCAACGCGGAAAACAACAACAAGCCCTAAATAGATCAGCACAAAAAATATCAGCTTTTCTCCACACGTGTGAGAAGAAAAAGGACTCCAAAGGCTATCAAACCAATCATATCACAATTCGATAATGTGTGATGAGATGATGAGAAAATGACTTGCAAGTCTCTCAAACTTATATTCATCAATGACGGTGTGTGACACTTCTATTAGGCATGTGGGATAAATCTAGCCAACCTTGCCCATGTGGAAAAGAGATTCAAAACCAATGTTTTTCTCATCCAGTCAAGATGATCTTTAGATCAATATTGCACCTTTCCGAAGGAGGAATCCAAAAAAAATATGACCATGATGATATGACCAGTGGAATATGGAGTTTGGACCTACTTGTTGAAAATTAACACTTCCTCTCAACTAGGAGGAACTCCATCTATCCACAAGTGCCATACATCATGTACCAAACCAAACACCATGCGTCATCTAGTCGTAATTTGTTTTGCTCGCTCTTTATTTCAAAAAAAGGGTGAGTAACAAAGACAACACACACATATGACTCGATGTTAGATTTAGAGGTAAAAACCTCTCTCAGACTCAAAAGAGTCGCATACTAACCCAAAGTCAGTTTAAAAGATAAAATATCATCATACTTGATCACATATCAAGGTGTTGGACATGTGACATCCTAGACATAGAGAGTATGACAATATTCGATGCATCCATCAGTCTTGCTATGATCTCTATCCACATTTACCACCTCATTGGCCAAATGAGAAGTACTTCCCATGAGCCTAAAACTCCATCGGTAGGATGTGTGCAGGGCACAAATCAGAGAGAGGCGAACCAACCCAATATCATAATGGTGGGGAAGAAGAAGAACAAGTTTCGGCAAGCCTAGATCCATATGTTATTATAGCTCCAAGAAGCTATCTCCAAACCCATTAGAGCTCCTAGAGCTCATAGTACAACTTAAGAAGGACCCTCAAAATAGGGTCTTTCCATGATTCCAAGCTTCTCGCAGAAGGTTAGGAACTTGACCTTCCCCAGGCGCTTTTTGAGAATATCGGTGACTGGATCATCAGTTCCTATATGATCAATCCATACATTGCCTCACAGTACCATATATCGAATAAAGTGGTACCTGATATCAATATTCTTGGATCGATCATGGAACACGGGATTCTTAGAAAAACGAATCCAACTCTGGTTATCACAAAGGATAATAATGGCATCTAGCACATGACCAAACAACTCACTGAAGAGCTTTCAAAACTAAACAACTTCACAACAGGCCATTCTTGCTGCAATGTATTCGGCCTTAGTAGTGCTCAAAGCCACCGACTTCTGCTTCCTGCTCATCCAAGATATCGAAGTGGAACCTAAGGTGAAGCAACATCCAGATGTGCTCTTGTGATCTAGCACACTTCCATCCCAATCGACATTAGTACATCCATGGAGTGTCAAAATCCTGATAGTGTATCTCAGCCCATGGTTGATTGTTCCCTAAATATATCTCAATATATTCTTGGCACCAATCTGCTAAATTTGATGAGGTTCAACCATATTTTGACTCAAGGTGTTCACTACAAAACATACATCCAGACGAGATTTCACTAAGAACATCAGCGCCCCCACGAGTTGTCAATACTTGGTAGGATTTGCTGCATGGGCCCAACAATATTTCCACTCAAATTATAAAATTCGAGCTCTATCAATATCGACACAGACTTACAATCCACCACACCAAATCTCTCCAGTAGCTTCATGACATATTTTCCCTGAGAAAGGAAAATATTTCTTGGCCTCTGCCAGACCTCCAAGCCTAGGAAGTAGTGTATCAGTCCTAGGTATTTCATCTCAAAATCAGAAGCTATCTCTCTCTTACACTGATGAATGAGAGGGTCGACACTTGTAAGGAAGAGATCGTGCACATAGAGAACCAAAATGAGAGGCATTTCTCTATCAACCTTGAAATAAAATTTTGAATCAACATTACTTCAAGTGATTCCCAGCTTCATCAAGTAGCTATCTATCCTCTCATACGAAGCCCTAGGGGCTTGATTCAACCCATATAGGTTTTCCTTCAACCTTCATACATTGGTGTCTTTATCTCGGACTTTGAACCCTAGAGGTTGCTGCACATACACCTCTTTATTTATAGATCCATTTAGAAAATAAATCCTCAGATCAATTTGATGTAGAATCCATCCTTGCATATCAACAAGGGAAATAATAGAACATATGGTGGTATAGCAGGCCACAGGTGCAAATATATCATCATAATATATGCCTTTTTTTGAGACAATACTTGGGCAACGAATCTTGCCTTGTACTTTTTAGCACTTCCATCAGATCCATGCTTGATCTTATAGAGCCATTTAGAGGTTACAAAATATTTTTCCTCCAGTCTTGGGACCACTTCATAGACATCATTATTCATAATGGACTCATAATATTCATGCATAGTATCCTTCCAAATTTGATGCTTTACGAATTATTCAAATGCTCCAGGCTCAGATTTTACCATCGTACTCATGGATTCTAGATATCCTTTGTATCTCTTCGGCTTCTTACTTTCACGGAATGTCTCCTTAGTGCAATATGTCTCTCGGAATCTTCGAGAGTATCCCTAATCCATGATTTTATTCTCTCATTTGAAGGAGGTGGATCAATGGGATCCATATGTCCTTCAACTTCAGGCATCAGGTCATCCTTCGGCTCTTCCAACTTCCCTACTTCTTCATATTCTTGGTCTTCCTTGGAGAAAGGACGGTTTATTAATTTCTTGAGGGAATCATATTCATAGAAGGTGACATCATGGCATATCTCCACTTATATTTTACCAGGCACATAGATTCTATATGCCTTCAGAGTTTCATTGTAGCCCACAAACATTCTCTTCTTTCTAGAAGCATCCAACTTTAATCTCTTTTATTTCAGCACATGAAAGTAAATAGGACAACCAAAAACCCTAAAATTATAAACATCAGGTTTATTACAAGAGAAGACTTCTTTGGGAGTTTTGGAGTCCATAGAGGAATATGTGCATATATTTTGAACATACAAAACAATGTTTGCAGCTTCTCCCCATAGAATCTTTGGAAGACCTTGGTCACATAGCATGGCATGGGCGGCTTCCACAATGGTCCTATTATTTCTTTTAGCAGCACCATTTTTCTCAGGAGTGTACATAGTTGTGGTATCCCTCTTAGTGCCAGCTTCTCTACAAAAACCATTAAACTCATTTGACTCATACTCGGTCCCATTATCGGTACTCAAAACTTTGTTTTTCTTTTCAGTTTGATTTTCCACCAAGGCCCTGAAGGTATGAAACCATTTTAATTCTTCATCCTTATTCTTAAAAAAATATATGGAGGTCTTGCAGGAGAATTAATCTGTAAAATTCATGTAATAGGAACATCCTCCCAAGGATGTCACAGGCAGCATACCAAATAAGTCAGAATGTATCAACTACAAGATATCAGTTGTCTTTTTGACACTTGAGGGGAATGTTCCTCTTTTATGCTTCCCTTTGGCACAACCATAACATATAACTTCATGATAATCTCTAAATTTAGGCATCCCTGTCACCACCTTCCGTGTTTCTATAATGGCTTTGTAATGAAGGTGTGCAAACCTCCGGTGCCATAACTTTGTTTGAAGAGTTACATCATGTGTCATATCTCCCAATGGAATTCCTCTAACCTAGTAGAGTGTATCAACTCTAAAACCAATAGAAATAGCTTCCTTGAATTTATTCTCCCAGATAAGTACCTATCTGCCAATGAATACCACCTTGAACCCTTTGTCTTCCATTGCCTAAATGGAGACAAGGTTCTTTTTCAAATTGGGTACATACAAAACATGTTGTAATCGGATGAATTTACCTTGAGATAAATGGAGGGTCACTGTTCCTATCCCTTTCACGGGATAGGTGGCATTATCTCTAAGGATAATTTCCGGATTAGTATCCTTCTCAACCAAATCAGAAAGGGATTCTTTATAACCAGTGAGGTTCCTTGAAACACCACTATCAATTAACCAGACATCTAGGGTGTTGGGTGGAGATGCAACAAAGAGGGCAGATATAAGAATAAAATCATTTCTCTTATTATCAATAAAATTAGACTCATCATACCTGGAATATCTTGACCTCTTGAAATATTGTCCATTTCCACTACAATCAGAGGGAGCCTTCCTTTTTTCCTGGAACCTGTTGTTCCCTCCATTATTTCTCGAGTTGTTGTTGTCATCATCCCTAGGAGAGTCCCTTCTATTAGGGCACTCTCTTTCATACTGACTCGTCTTGTTACAAATGTAACATCTTCCCTTTCTTCCATTGGGCCCCACTCTACCATGTTTTTTATTTCTCGGGCCACCATGGTTCTTCTTCTTTGCATGAGTGGTGAAGGAAGTAGGGTCACTTAAATTACCATTAGAGACATAATCCATCATTCTTGTTTCCCCTTCAGTTCATCTCATCAATATTTGATCAAAATCAAGAATCACATTATTATTGAGAATAGTGGTATTTAATATATGTCAGTCACAGGGGAAACCTCCAAGTGAAATAAGAACCATATCTCGATTAGATATTGCTTCCCCAATAGCTAAAAGGTTATTCTTGATTTCAATGAGCCTCATAAAATAGGATTTAATATATTCATCCTTACCCTTCTTGATATTCTTCAATTGATTCTCTAAGAAGAGGATTTGATTAGCATTGCTAGCCCTGAACATGCTCACCAACTTAACATACATCTCCTTAGATGTATTCAACTCAGAAATGTAAGCAAGTAACTTCTTATGAATAAAATCCCGGATAATCATCTTTTCTTTGATTTCCCCTTTTCTATACTTCGTCTTTGTGGAAGAAGCTTCATTTGATGGAGGCTCTTTAATATTCCCCTGTACATAGTCCATGACATCTTGATCTTCTAGTGCCAAATCCAAGGACATATTCCATGCATGATAATAAGAATTATCAGTCAATTTATCATCATCCTTGAAACCATTGTAGGTTGAGGAGGCCATTTTTCCTTGATAATATTTCTTCCTTTAGAGATAGATTCTAACACCATATTGGACTCTTGGACTTTGTCTTCACCTTCTCTCTGATTCCATGTTAAATATAGATAAAAATGGTGTTCTATGCTTGACGCACTTTGAATTCAATATTTCATAGGCTCGATACAAGATAGCAATCACATAAACTTGAAAGTAAAATGTTGATAGAAAACAATAATAGATCAGTAGAGGACAAGCCACATATAGATCATATTTACAATTCCTTATGTCCAGCAAACATATGAGATATTGTTGCATTACGACGGTCAGCAAGATGCTTCAACCAACAAATTCTTTCTTGGTCAGCCAACACTTTCATATGTCACACTCACAACCCTCAAAGACACCTCATCACAACTCAACACAAATCAAACCAGGGATAGTACAGAAAATTCAAGGCAAGCAACTTCAGAAAAGTCAACGCAGCAAACTAGCGCTTCAGTTAGACAACCCAGAATTCCTCGATTTTAGTGACCAGTCAAACAACCCAAAATTCCTTGATTTTAGTAACCAGTTGTACAGCCTCCTAATATCAGAATTTATGCAGAATATTGGGTTCAAATGACCAATGATTGACCACGTTCAATGATGGTCAATGTTGTAGGAGAAAAGCCCAAAATAGATTAGTGCAGAAAACAACAACAAGCCCTAAACACATGAGAGAAGAAAATAACAGCTTTGCTCCACATGTGTGAGAATAAAAATGCCTCCAAAGGCTATTAAACCATTAAGATCACAGTGAGAGAATGTGTGAAGAGATGATGAGAAAATAATGTCCAAGTCTCTCCAATTTAGATTCATAAATGAGGGTGTGTGACACATCTTTTAGGCATGTGGGATAAATCTGGGCAACCTTGCACATGTGGAAAATAAATTCAAAATCAATGTTATGGTCATCTGATCAAGATGATATTTAAATCAATCTTGCACCTCTCCAAAAGAGGAATCCAACAAAAATATGACCATCGTCATATGAGCAGTGCAACATGGAGTTTGGACCTAGTTGCCCAAAATTAAAAATAAACTACAAGATGGATCAATTGACTTTTTATTTAGATATCTACCTTTAAAAAGAAATCAAAATTGGTGTAAATGATAAATTATTCTTTGGTTATTTTGAATCACTTGGATGAAGCCTTAAAACTCATTATGCTATCTATAATTGACTGGTCATTTAATGAATTAGTTTATCTTGTAGTGTTGAAAGTTATGCCAATAATTTGACTCTCATAGAAATTTAGTTTTTGAATGATTCACTCACATCCACTTACAGAAGTGTACTTGGTGTACCCTTAGAGACCCTTAATACATATTATTAAATAACTCATGACACAATTCAAATGTGTGCCTCCTCTATCTATGTTTTAACAAAATGCACGTGGGTCAAACAAAATATTCATCATGTCCATAACATAATATCTATAGCTTTGCATATGGTCATGAATAACAATAATCATCTTTTCTATGTTGGTGAAGACATCTCAAATTTCCACTTTCAACTATTCATTGAATATAGCACTTTAACCATTCATTAAATATAATAATTTAGTTTATATATTATTATAAAATGATACTATTGATAGAATTATTATAAACCAAATTTCTCATAGTTTTATGGATTTTTTAGAAAAATCCCGACATATTATAAGTGAATGTATTATTATTAACATCATAAGAGCCAAGTCGAACCTAGGTTGAGGCAATTTTAAAAGTTGAATGGAAAAATAATATACCTACTTATCACCAACATAATTTTTAAAATATTTTTGGAAGAAAAATGGAAAGCTAATTAAATTACAAAGATCAACTCCTAATTTTTTCTTTGTTGCTTCACACACACACACACACACACATATAGCCCAACCACACCCTTTTATAAAAATAATTATATATAAGTCCTTCAAAACTACCAATTGAACCAATTCATTTGACTAATTGCAATTGTATGTATGTTTAATACTATGATCCAAAGGTGAAAATTTTTTCATTTTGTTTTATAAATATTGTGCACACACACATCTCATGATTAATTTTAGTACATTGAAAAGGTTTCTATAGGTACACTATGTTATTGAGCTAAAAAAAAGTTAATAATAGTGAATGAAAATTTTCAAAAGTTTTAAGAGTCATTTCAAAGGGATCAATCTTTAATAAACTACAACATACCAATTTCCCTCATTCCAAGGATGGTACCTAGGTTACAAACCCTAAAATTTTCAATTCATAAGGTCAAGTCAATAACATGACTTAAATTCATCACACTAATATACTTATTAAGAAATACACATTTCACTTTCAGGAATTGGAATTTTGTGAGATAGTAGCCATGCATGTTACGTGTATTAGTTCTCTTCTCCTCTATAATTTATGTGGCAAGAACTTGGTCAATAATTGTTTCTCTAGCCTTTAGCTAAAGATAAACATGCATAAGCTGCTTAATGGTCATATGTACATTTACAATATGAAAGCCAAACTCTTGACCATATTCTCTTATAAGAACAACTAACATGACTCTCATTCATGTACTTTATTTGATATTACATAAAAATGAAAACATGATTTCTCCTAAATAATTTCTTTATATACATTGAAAAATCATCTATAACAATGTTTTGATTCATATGCATAATCTGCTTAATGGTCATATGTACATTTAAAATACGAAAGCCAAACTCTTGACCATATTCTCTTATAAGAACAACTAACATGACTCTCATTCATGTACTTTATTTGATATTACATAAAAATGAAAACATGATTTCTCCTAAATAATTTCTTTATATACATTGAAAAATCATCTATAACAATGTTTTGATTCATTTCGGTGTTCCCTTTCCCCGCTTTAGCAATATGGTAGTAAATAAACTATAACTCATTAAAAATATAATTTTGTAAACGACAACACTTTTTTTTTAAATGTGAAAATGTGAAATATTCCACTAACAATTTTTTTTTATAGTAAAATATAAAAAATTATTTATATGTGGAAATGTAATGCCTACAGTTTAAAGTCATTTCCACACTTTATGTAAACGCAATCCCAATACCATAAAATTATTACAATGATTTACTTATTTAAATTGGGTTTCTAAGAACTACTTAGGAATATAATTTTCTGATAAAGATTTTCCAAATCTCAAACGTGAATATAAAATTGGTACTTTTCAAAAGAAACCTCTATGAAAGACATATTTAACGGCCTCACACACGACTCCCGTAGACTCGAGCGATGCCAAAATATCTATGAAAACCTTGAGAGAAAAAAATAATAAAAAAATAATATTAAAGAGTTTTAGATTTTTAACCTTTTCCCTTTTTTCTCCACAATCATAAAAATAAAATAAAAAATTCACCACGTTGAGTACTTTTCCGTTTTAATTCTCCTTTTCATTGAAAATTTCATAATTAGACAGATGTGAAAGGACTTAACATCCTACAAAGATTGTATCAGTTAAGAGTAAATAAAAAACAAATCACTGAACGTATCACTTATAAACAACTTGCCAAAGAATATATAATTACGTTTGAGGAGATTATAACAATTTCTAGAAGTTTAAATGGATTAAAATAATAAATTTGTCATATTAAATTTAATATTATTATAATTTTTTTACATTATTTTATAAAGTTATGTTTTTAATAAAATGGTAGATAGTTTGTAGGTTGAATTAGGGTGATGCAAATGCTAATTGTATTGTTGGTGAATGTAGACTAACTCGTACTATTATTATTACAAGGAAAATAATCACTGAAAATTTGTTCATAAGAGGTAGACTTTTACTTCTACCAAATTTTTATATGTTTTTGGCTATTTACTTATTCTCATTGATAAATCGTTCATAAGAGGTAGGCTTTTACTTCTACCAAATTTCTATATGTTTTTGGCTATTTACTTATTCCCATTATTAATCAATGGGAGTCGAAGCCCAAATAAGAAATACTTATTATGAGCTCAACTTGTGAAATGGAGGAATTAAATATAGGTGGGGAGGAAAACAACATTCCTTCGTGATCACCCAAGTCAAACTCAATGAACAATAAATTTTAAATATCTTGAAAAATATAATTATATATATAACCAAGCATCCCTTCCTCGAGGGGGCAAGAGTAAGATATTATTTAGGGTTTAAGGGCATACAAGAACAAGGGTCAAAGTCATTATAACAATGTAATCTATATGATTTCAACATGAAACATGTGGGCATTGAAATTGGGTGGGGAGGATAATAGTCACTCTTCCCAACCACCAGAGAAAAACCCAATCAATAATTCTCTTTATAATATTCTTAGTATTTAAAAGATAGAGATTACTCACATAGGCACACACACTTATTAAAACCACATTTTTGATAAAAAAATATTTGTAGGAAATATCATATTATCTTCCCCACAACAAACTACAAATTTAAAATATCTAACTTTATCGAGTAAAAATCACAATTTAAACAATTAAAATATATCATTTCAACAATTTTAAGTTAGATGACTCTAAAAGTGACTTTTTTTAAAGAAAAATATTTCATATATATATATAAAAATTATGCATTAACAATTCAACAATAAAAGGAAGGGTATATAGATACAAAATTCATATTGTATTGTTAAGAGAAGCTAACAAAGGTATAAAAATATGAAAAATAATTTAGATTTGATAGTTTGACATCTTTAACCAACAATTCTCCTTTCACTAGAAGTTACATCCGTACGTCATCATGTCATCATTGACAGAAAAACACTTGAAGAGTTAACCTCATTATCAAAACTGTATTTGTAGTGGAGTTTCCAAATAGTATACAAATCAAGGAGTCTCAAACAATATTGAATCCTTGTTAAGGATTCCCTAATCAACAATATGGAATCTTATAACAAAAATTCATGCTAATAGAAATATTTGTAGAAGCTGTTAGTAAACTGAGATTTAATTTGAGCCCAACAAGGTCATGAAAAGGAACATTCTCGTAAAATATGTTTCGTTATTTCTAATCTCATGTAGAAATGGCATAGTCTGCCAAGAAAGACATTTTTTACTAACCGGGATTTGAAGGGGAGACCTTGCTAAATCGCTAACCAAGAAAATAACTATATGTTATTGAAGAGCCTAATTGATCAAACACCATGCAATCTGTTTAAATTTCCGAGTGGGTGGTTTTTCCTCCCACTCTTGCATTTTTACTTTTACATTGAACAATGATCTACATTTTGGTTTTAAGTTGGGCCCGGGGCCTGTTACGCATGATGGAAGGGTTGTTTTCCCCATCATGCCATTTTGTGGTTTCGACAATGACTGTTAACAATTTTGTTCACGCGAGAGAGATATTTTCAGAAAATATCTTCTCGCTGAAAGGCAGAAGAGATCCTATATAATACAGGAAAAAGAAGAACACGAGGTTCCATTTCTTCAGAAAAATTGATTGTGCAAGAATTTCCTGTGTGTATGTTTTGTAAAAACTCAGATACTGCCCGGAAGAGCCCGTTGGGTCTCAATAATAAGAAGTTTCATCTTAGTAAGGATTCTGGACATGGTTGTATGGTAGTGTGTGTTCCTCTATTGTTGATT
The DNA here is from genome assembly GCA_034641835.2 of Pinus albicaulis. Taxonomy (NCBI): domain Eukaryota; kingdom Viridiplantae; phylum Streptophyta; class Pinopsida; order Pinales; family Pinaceae; genus Pinus; species Pinus albicaulis. The sequence goes on along the minus strand of CM076571.1, from coordinate 900,946,114 downwards.
TCATCTATGCTCATGTATCTTGTATTACATCCTGGAATGCGAGTGTCTTTCGTCTTTTGATATGAACTTATCGTGTTGATACTTATATCAGTAGCGGCTTGATACTTTAAATGGCTCGGGAGTAATATATTGTTCCACCTGCATTTCACTCGTATTTCCACTATGTTGGTTGTATTGAAATGTTATTGACGGGAGTTCTTGGTATGTATGGATTCTTAGATATTTAAGCCCAATGTATGCCATGAAACTTTTCTTAATATCATTTATTTGACAGCCGATATCTCCTTCCTGCTGTACATCTCCGCAATCGTTTACATATACTTTCTCTGCCATATATCGTGAATCTGGCCCTGATTATGGTGACCTGTCTTAAAATTGTCTGATGCAGTAGTATCTGAATATTAACATTTCATTTGTTCAGTGTTATTCCAAATACTTCAAACTGTCCGAAGTTCTGGTTCCATTTTAGTCTATTCTCTGTTTCAAAGGAAGTAGTGTAAGAGCTCTGTCACGTTAAGGGATGAAACGTTGTCTTAAATATCCTGCTCTTCACACCTCATAGGATGTCCTAGGCACTGGTCTATAACAACTCTAGACTGTCTCTAGGAGTTACAACACAATCAAAAAATATAGTGACTTTCTTCATCCATGGAAATCAACCTAGCATCGAGAACTAGTCTTAGCTCGTGATATCAATGCAAAACATAATAGATCTTATGATAATAATACTAAGTCAATGATCATTTCCATTATCTTCAAAAGGGACCATCCATACCAATATCCATCTTGAGAAGGTATCCTTGAATATTGATACCAATGATCTCCATAAAGGTAGCCCAATTTGTACAATACAAGATAAATTCCTGAGAGACTAATGACCAAATCTTCGAAGAAAAATAATTAAATTCCCAAAGATGCCTCCAAATATTTTTATTTTTATTTTTTCTAAACCTCTTGTCTTGAAAATGAATAATATGATAAATACAAGTTCAATCCTATTTCAAAATAAATATTCTTCTATTATCCAACTCCCAACCCAATCTACTATTTGTACCTCTATTGGCACACCAAGTCTACCACCTTATTCCAACCTATCAAAGTACTGTTAAAAATTATGGACCCATTGATATGAAAATTATGAGGAGAAGTTGATGTCGCACAATCTAAACCAACCCCTTATTTTTCTAACATGTTACAATTACAACTATATCTATCACATAAACACTTACATAGGGGATGAACCATCCAAAAAATTAGCCATACATTTCAAAACCAAATTTTTTTCTTGAGTTGCCACATTAATCAAACAAAGACCTCTCTCATCCTATGGCATGATGTATGCATAGCAAGGAACCATGAGACTACCTTGATATCCACCATATTTAGCCTATATAGAACAACATGTAATCTTCTTTGATCAATCAAATAGAGTATTGTTAGGGAAACAACATGAAACATACTAAGTCAGAGAGCCCCAACGAATTGTGCTCACCCATGTTAGCTTACCGGGAAAGGCAACATCATTGTACTACTAAAAAAATAAACTTATGTTGCATTCTATCCCAACACTAGTCACACATAGAAACAACTGAAATCCCAAACCCAAATGAAATTCCAAGATATATAACAATAATCCTATGTTGAACGAAACTCCAACTAATGGAAATCCATTCAAGAAAACCATCAAGACCAACAATCCAAAATTGTGTCTTATGATCCATTACAATAGCCCATGATGCCTCACAAAATACTAAAATAGAATCCCAAGTAACTAAAACTAATTCCTCGTCAATAGAAATTTATAAGAGGGATTCATATACAAAGTGGTTGTTAACCACGTCCTCCCCCTTAGAAAGGGATAAACCTCTAAGAAAAATTTAAGAAATGGATGCTTCCAATATATACTTTAGAGCATATGGTGCTAGTACATAAATATAAGGGGATAAAGGGTATTATTTCCTCATGGACATATGAAGATGGATGTCATCGGATAACTCATTATTCACTAAAATAAAAATGAAAGGAACATGTAAAAAAATTGTTGACCAAGTGAACACATCACTATGCAAATGTAAGGAAAGTTAACATATCTATGATAAATATTTAGTCAATATGATGATAAGATTCCTAAAAATGATTATAGAGAATGGACCTATATACCTCTCTTTCTGTACCACTCCATAGCCTCCCAATAGGATAATATTATGCCTAAAATAAATCATCCCTGAATAAATCATATTTTCTCTTATGAACTACTTTTCAAGGCACATCCTACACCCTCAAATCTAAATCCTTAGCCATAATTTTGTATCCATCCCTTAATAGTGGGCGGAAACGTGAAGCTGGGTTACACTTT